>VZUI01045135.1:0-103726 GCA_013401135.1 Cettia cetti
TTTTCCTTTTTCCTTTTTCCTCTCCTCGTTGCATAAATTATGCCGGGCGGGGCGGTGACGTCGTGGGGGCGGGGCGCGCGGCGGCGCTCGCCCCCGGGGAGGGGGCGGTGTCGGGGGCGCGCCTTGTGGCGGCGGAGGGAGGGAGGAAGGAGGGAGGGAGGGAGGCGGCGGGGGCGGGCGGGCGCAGGGGGCGGCAGCCGCCTGGCTGGCTGGTGTCGCGCTCGGCTCGGCTCCGGCGGGCGCGCTCGCTCGCTCGGGAACTATCGGATTAAACTTGAATCGAGTGAAATTACACAAAGGAGCGAAGCGGAGCCGGCGGAGACCCCGAAACTACCCGAGACCCGCGCTGACCCTTCCTCTCCCTCCCCTCCCTTTCACCCCTCCTTCGCCTGCCCGCCCCGGTCAGGGATCCCCCTCCTCCCCTCTTAGCCCAGCCCCGGTGCGAGCGAGCAACTCCGTGCGTGTGTGTTGTGTGCGTGTGTGTTGTGTGCGAGACCCGCACCCCGCCTCGCCCCCCCCGGCCGACGGCACCAACTCCGGAGCGTGTCCCCTCCTCCTCCCCGGCCCTTCGGCGGAGGGCAGCGAGGGAGCGAGCGGGGGACACCGGTCCCCGACGCACCGGCCCGGTGAGTGACCCCGCACCTCGCTGGGCGCGGAGGGAGGGAGGGAGGGAGGGAGGGGAGGCGGGCGCCGGCCATGGAGCAGGGGACCCGCGGCAGGTCTCTGTCCCCGGCGGAGCGGAGCAGCGCGGGGGTGCGCGCTGCCGGCGGCGGTCCGGGGGGGTGGGGGATGCTGAGCCCTGCCGCGGCTCCGGGCGAGGCGAGGCGGGGCGGGGGGGGGGGGGGGGGGGGGGGGGGGGGGGGGGGGGGGCGGTGTGTGTTTGAGGGGGGTGTCTCAGCGGGGCACTTCCCCGGGTGTAAATGGCTTTTTGTTGTGCTGCGGCCGGTCGGCCGGCCGCCTGCCTCGCCTCGGGGGAGGGGAGGGCACCGGGAGCCAGAGCGCCGGCGCCCCTTCCCGTTCCCTTCTTCTCCCCCACTGCGCTCCTCTCCGCAAGTTTGGAGGGTGACTAAAAATCCGGGAAAAGTTGAGCGAAACTGCGCGGCGGGGGCGGCGGGGCCCAGCGCCGGCCGGGATGGCCGCGGGAGCGCTTCCCCCGCTGACCACGCTGACGGCTCCCGGCGGCCGCGGCGGCACAACAAGCGCTAACAAAGTGAGGGCGCTTCCCTGCCGCGCACGGCCCGGCCCGGCTCGGCCCGGCACCGCCCCGCTCCCCGCTCCGCGCCGGCACATGGGTCGCCGGGGCCAGGGCCGGGCCGCAGCGGGGGCACCCCCAACGGAGGCCGGGCGGTGGGTGGCGGCGGGCGGCAGGAAGGCGTGCGGGGAGGGAGGAGAAGGAGGAGGGAGGCGGGAGCACGAGGTGCCGCTCCGGCCGCCGGTGCGCGCGGCGGGGGGATCGTCCTGCCCCGGCGGCACCGGGAGGGGGCAGGGGGCGGCCGGCGCTCCCCGGCGGCCGGAGAAGAAAGGGGAGCGGGGGAAAGAGGGAGGGGACGGGAAGGGAAGGGAGAACGCTACCCGAGGCAGCCGGAGCGGTGCCGGCGGACGCCGCATAATAGGGGCTTCACCCCGCCGGGTACCTTCGCTCCGCTGTCGCGGGGCCGGGGCGGGCGGGAGGCGCTGCCGCCGCCGCGCACATGGGGTCGGGGCCGGGGCGCTCCCCTCGTCGCGCTCCCTCCCACCCCGTTCCGGGCCATTTTGAGGGTGAGCGGAAAAAGGTGGTTTGAGGCCAGAGCGGTCAGGGCGCGGAGCGAGGCGGGGTGGGAGGCGGCCGCGCTCGGTCCGCGGGGCGCGGTGGGAAGCGGAGCGGGGCCGGCGGCGGGCGCTGCGTGCGGGGCGGCGGGGAGCGGGCAGCGCCTGTGCGTGTGCGCGGGTGTGTGTGAGAGAGCGGTGGCGGGGGGAGGGGGGCAGGGTTGTTAGTGAGTCTCAGGGAGAAGGCGCTGCAGGCAATGAGCAGCCATCATTACGTTGCCTTCATTTATCCCGGTAGCGCTAAATCAGGGGACGCGCTCCCACGCCGGGGGAGCCCCTCCGGGCGCGCCCCGCGCTGCCGGGCCGGTCTTCGCGGGTGGGTGTCGGGGGGGGCGGGTCGGGGTGCCGGGGAAGGGGGTGGCCGTGGGGCACGGGCTGGAAATGGAGCCGGTTTCCCCGGCTCCCCCCGACAGCCCGCTCACGCCCGGCTTTAAAGTAGTTGTTTTTTAAACAGACAATGGACAAAAGGAAAGTAGCGATGGATGCCCGGGAGCTCCCTGTCCGCTGCGGGGCCGCGCGGCGCCGCGCAACTCTCCCGCACTTACCCACTTTCTGCCTTTGTTTTCGTTTGGGAAGGGGCCGAGCGTGCCTCCCCACTACAGAAAAGGGCGGTTTTTTTTTTTTTTTTTCATTTGCGAAAAGCCCTTTTTTTTCAATTTTTTTTTTCAATTTTTTTTTTTTTTTTTTTTAAATCTCCCGTGCCACTTAGGCTTCCGAGGATGTTTGGTTTGGGGAATATCAGAATAACCTCGGTGCGATAAGTTTGTTTCTGTGTCGATGTTCGTCTCGATTTTTACTCTCATCAAAGCAGATCGCAAGCAGTGTTTATCCTGGAAGATGGCTTTCAGGAGAATGTGTTAGCTTTTTTTTTTTCCCTTCCTTTTTTTCTTGTGTTATACGGGACTAGCGGAGGTACAAACAAGCAAGTTGAACAAAAAATGTTTCTGTTCATTTCCTCACAGATCATCCATTCTAACGACGGCAAAAAAATCTTAATGACTATGACCTTAGCAGCATGGGTAGCTGATTTTTCCCAATTATAAATCCCGTTAGTTTGCGGTAATGTGTGAGTATCAATATATAATTCATATTAAAAAGCATGATCCGTAATTGTTCTTCTTTTTTTTTTTTTTCTTCTTTATAAAAGTTGAAATCCATCATTTTCCAATGAGAGTGCTGCATCTGTCGCTTGGAGTGTTTTTGTCTCGCTGTTGCACAACAGAGGCTCTCCAGTCTTTAACCTAAAATGGCAGCTTTAATTTGACTGGGGCCCATTCATTGACAATGATAATAAAAAGGCTGAAAGCTAAAATGTAGCTGGATGCTTGGGGCACGTATGCAGAACACTTTCCTCTCCATTGCTGGGCGCTGCTAAGAGAGGAACTTCCAAGCTCTCTAGTTTCCACTGTGAAAGTTTCCAACACTTTTTTTCTTATTAACAAAATAAAAATAATAATTTTAAAAATCACATTGCTCAACACAGACCATATTTTAGATGTCCAGTTTGCTTACAAACTTAACGGTGAGGTGATAGTTAGAGAGAGCTCCTATGAAGAGGTCTGCATTTTCAACAGCAGCAGAAAAATTCTAGTAATCATTTCTAAAATAAGGTGCTGTCTGGGGGAAAATTAACCATTTCTTTCTGAGGTTTGTAACAGGTGATCAGAACAATTACATTATGTGTATTTTCCCATCTCCAGCTACTAAAAGTGGGGAGTATTGCTTGATTCTTCTTGTTTGGTGTTGCAAATGTGCTCAGGGTTTTGCAGAGATCCTTTTGATAGTGTACTATTTTCCTCTTGGTTAAAACCACAGCTGCTTGGAAAAAGTAATTATTTTTGGTCTTAGACATAATATGAAGTTTGAAACAGTTTTGCAAAACAAAATTTCCTGTACTAAAGTATTGGTGAATGGCACAGATTCACACCTCTTGTCCTGTCTTTCTGTTAACCTGAACTGCTTATTTTCAGTCCATTTTGAGCTGTTTTTAGTAAGAAATTTATAAAGATCAATATTTAAGCCATTGCACTGGCTCTTAGAAGAGTATTAAATGCTTATGATTGTAAGTGTAACTGAATTACTGATTCGCTGATACTAATTGGATAATCATATTTGACCAAATATATTACTAAATATTTAACAATGTGATGACATTTCTGTTATTGCTTGTAAATCCTGGTTAGGTCATTTAAACAGGGGATAAGCCTCATATTTGTAACCCAAAATTATTTTATTACCTCTTCAGTAATGAAGGAAAGTTTCAATCACAGGCAAAGATCACACAGTCCTTTTAGGAAAATAAAAATTTCTAGGGATGTTGCATTCTAGCAATGTAAGTAAAAATCAGGTTTAGTGGAATACTCTCTGTTGCAATCAAAACTCTGTGGGGTGGTGGGAGATTTTGGTTGTGACCTGTTCCTTTTGGTTAATGCAGAAACCTGAGGAATTGTGTCAAAGGAGCAGTGTAAAGGTTTCCCTGTCTGTGTAGAGGGGTCAGTTAACCTGAGTGTAGTTTCTTTCCCACACGAGTTATTTGCTTGTTTTGAACTGAAAAGCTTCTGATGAACGTTGGCGATATTTCCATTAACACTCAAATAATATTAGGACTTTTGTAAGACAGGAAACAAGTTGTTTGGGAGTCCAGGTGGGTCAGGCTGATGGTGAAGCTGCAAGCAGTGCACTGAAGAAGGATGTGCTGCTCAGTCTGGGCTTGGCATGTGTGGATGGGTGTTGTGGTCAGTGGGCCTGTCCTGCCCCAGCACACAGGGAGGCTCCGTGCCAGGTCTGTGCCCCACGGACAGCGACCCTGCAGGCAGGAGAACCTGCAGCGTGAGGATACAACAAAACCTAAACAAAGACAACCCAGACATGATTTTCTGTAAAGCTGGAAAGGCCTGAGTAATAGGGGCTTCTCAGGTTTTCCCAGAGCTGCTGGAGTGTGGCAGTGAGGCTGTGTTCTGCCACATCCAAGGCATCCTATAGCAGCTGGCTGTTTGGAGTTTGGTTTTGTTTGCAGCTTACGGTGTGATAGGTGGGGGTTGTTAAGGTGGGAGGAAATGGAAAAAGTAACCAGAAAGAAAGAGGGTGGAAATAAATGCAGATGTCTCCTTGAATCCTGTGCCTTACTTCTGTCCCTTATTTCCCACTCTTTTACATTAATTTTCAGATGGAAAGCTTTTAGAATGTGCTGGTTGGTATTTGCTCTTGTGAATCTGGCTTTATTGAAAGAAATGTGTGTGGCTAGCAAGGGTAAAGGCAACTGTGTGACAAGTGGTGTGTGTGTCTGAAGGTCTTCTTTCCCCCAGTTCCCTTAAACCCTCACTTCCAAACTCCTTACGTATTTGTCTGCTGTGAACAAATCACTAACTGCTCGGATTTATGAGCTGGTTAACTGATGCCCATAAGTAACACGGGTGATACTTTTATGTTACTTTAATATTCCCTGTATACAAGAGAAAACTGCAAATTTTAGTAAATAATTAAACTGTCTTTCTGACAAATGAGTCTTTTGTGTGTAGGTGAGGCTTTAGCCTTCATTTTTCCAACAGAAAAGTTACTGTATTAATTTAGCTTTGCCATTTAGCTATCAATTTTGCTTCACCATTAAGACAGACATTAACTCCATCGTTTCTCATAATTTATATTTCCATGAATAGCTTGTTAGCACAAATACAAACTACTGGATTTTAATGGAAGAAAATCTTAAATACTGTCTATATTGTAGCAGTGATAAAAAGGCAAAGGGAAACTCCAACTATGCTTTAATTTTTAGAACTCTTTCAGGGGAAGGAATGAGGTACAATATGCAGAAACGTCCCATTTTTTTATTAGGGTTCTGATGAGATACTGAAACCTGATGGAAGTTTTCCTCCTGATTTCTTTCCGCCTGCACAATCTGACTAACTTTCAGTGATTCGCATCTTACCCAAGATCAGCAGTCATGGAAATACCACGTTGTAGTTGTGCACTAAAAAATCTTTCTTGGAAAATGAGGTTGGAAGGCATGATGCAAAAAATAAAAAGGAGGTTATGACCTAAAGGACACATTCCAAGAGCCCAAATATGACAACAAAGCTCTTAAGGGTATTCTTAAGTATATAAAAGCTGATTAGCTCTTAGCTTCCAACATTGTGACTTTTCTGAGATGTAAACATGAACCTAGAAGAAGCCAAGCCAAAACCAAGGGTCTTTGTGCTTCCACTTGGGTTCTTCTCTGAATGCTGTTCTGTAGCAGTTTCTAATCACTCTGGTTGTTTTGCTGGCCTTATGCTAAATGCATTCTCCTTTAAAAAAAGAAAAAAAAAAAAAAAGGAAAAAGGAGGGATACAACCTAATTGAAGTTTTTTTTTTTTTTTTTAAAGTTGGAATTCAATAAAAGAGTGCTAGTTACCTTATAAGCTACTGTTTTAGTAGAACATTGTAACACATGACTTTGAAAGCTTATTGGCATATGGGAACTAACCAGAAGCCCTTGCTGGCATGATGTAGGGCTCGCTTTGCTCTGTAGTGACCTATATAGCTATTTTGGGTGTGGTTTTGCTTGGCTTTCATGGGAGCTGAGTCCAACCTTCCTCTGACATAGACAATTGCTGTGATGAGAGGGCCTTGAGGGGAATGGTGGGGAATAAATAACTTTGGGAATCAATTGTCTGGAAAAAGTCATTGCAGCCAAAATGTCTGCCCTCTCCCTAATGGTTCTGAGGGGAAAATAAAATTTCCCATTTATGGTCCTGATCCTGGAGGTTATTCTGTTCAGGTTTCATTTAAATGTGAGCTTGTGTTTGGGGAGAGCAATGCAGCGACTTGCCTGCCTGCGAGTAGCTGGCATGTGGCAAATCCAGTGCTGGATAGTTTTGGAAGCACTTTATTTTAATGTCCTTGAGCTACTTTTTAAGCTGTTCGGCTGAGCTCTCTGCTTACTGCTGGAACTTCCACAGGTAGCTAGCTTTAAAATTTCTTGGTGATTTTGAAATAAATTGACCTCCCCACAGTTTATTTTGATCTCTATCTACAAAGTAAGTGTCACTTAAAACATTTTGTGGAGGTGTACATCAGATGTACAAAGTATGATTCCTTCTGTGCAGCAGAGGCAGTCCTGCTCTGAAAACAACTTTTTATTTCTGTTTCCTCCCCATTCTACTCCCCTCCCCCCAGCTTTCCCATAGATTTTGTTCCTCTTCAGGTTGTGCCTTTCCTGTTGGGTTTTTAATCTTTTTTCCAGTTCATACTGCTTTCTGTTTGCTTAGTGGAGTTGTGTTTTCTTGCCAGCCCTAGATAAGTAGGATATATGGCAAAATAAAAGTGCATTTCAACTCCTAATCTTGCTGCTTTCTACCCAAAGCATGGAGGATGCCTAAGTTGGTGTGGAGAGGGATGCCTGGCTGCACCAAAGCTTGATGAAGTGTCATGTTAGTCCCCAGATGCTGTCATGGCAAGAGGATGGTTGGCAGCAGAGCAGGGGGCTGCTGCAGTGTGCTGGCAGCTTCCCAAAGGTTCTTCATGACCCTTTGAAGAGGAAAACCCTCTTGTATCAAGTTTTGTTTTCATAAAAGTGACATTCCCTCATCTTTTAATAGTGGATAGATAGAGCTGTAGTGGTTTCTCTTGCTCTGTGCACTGAGTAGTAGTGAGTGGGGAGGATCTAGTCCCATGACAATTTTGAAATGGACATAGCTGTTGTGGGCTATCCCTTGCTAAGCAGAGAAAATTGGGGTGTGGGGACGAGGGGATTGTGTGTTTTATTTCTGAAAGAAGTAGGGGAGCTTTGGAGACCAGGAACTATGTGACCAGTGGTAAAGCATATCAGGACATGGAACAAGGCCAAGGAAGACTTTAATAAAGGCACTTTTGTCCTCGGTCTTAAAATAGGACGCCTATGGATTTATTTACAGGGTAAACAGGATTTGTTAAGTGGGTAGTCACTGAATGCAAAGGAATACTCGTCATTCTTTGGGAGAGAATTCAGGTGAAGACTAAAGCTGAGCTGAAAGCTGGCGTTTTAGAAGTTTAGGCATCAGTAACAGGACAAAACACGGAGAAAGTCTTCATCATAGAACACATTGAGGTAGGTAGTGCTGTTCTGGCAGAAATGTGAAACAAGCTCTTAGATAATAGAAACTGAGAAACTCAGTTCAAGTCTTTGGTATTAACTTGGATGAGCTACTAAGTGGGAAGTCTGAGTTGATGACAAGTTATGAGGAAATATTCTTTGCTTCAAAGAGGATCCATCAATATAGCTGTTGAGATGGAAATCCAAAGCTGAAATGCTACTTGGTGAAGTGTCTTGCAGGAAAGTGTGTGTCAGTCTGTGCTGTAGAGAATGGCAGTTTAGTATTTCTTCAAGTTGAAGATTAACTGCCAGAAAGGCAATAACTGGTGGTTATTGTAATGCACAATAGAAGGAGGATTGAAGGAAGGAGAGTAATGATGAGGCTAACAGATGCTCAAAAAGCATTCTGATAAGGCTGAGATAAAAGTGTACAAAAGTGAGAGAGTGGTAAATTTCAAGGATGCATCTGAACAAGTTGTTCGGGGTATAACAAATATTTTCAAAACCTTACCTGTTCCTGGACAGGAGAGCCTATCTGAAGTCCAGGAATCAGGCATCCCAAGTATCCTGCTGCTTGAAGTTCTGTATTTGAATGTGCATTGTTTTCTCTTGTGGGATAAGAAATACTAAAACAACCATAACGGCAGTTACTGTCTTGAACTGAGATTTAAGATTATGATTTCATTTTTTCGTCTCAGCTGTCTGGTATATATCTAGGTAGGTCCTGTGGATTTTTGAGAATGTGCTCTGGTTTGTGCTGCTACTGGACTGAAGTAGCTGCTTGTTAGATTTGGTGGTTTATTGCAAGGCAAAAAGGAGGCAAGCTCATCATCTCCAGTTCCTGGTTTGAGAGGTGCTGGGACTATGTTGCTAATTCCTGGAAGGATCAGGCAGCTTCACAGGGTGGTGTAATTGTGTCAGGATGGCTTAAAGGAAAGCCCTCTGATATAGAAGCCAGTGCCTATGTGAGTTCAGAGATTCCTTTAAACTCTGATGAGGGAACTCTCACTAAGAGTATAATTCTTGCCTTGAGTTGTTTTAACCGTGAAGAATTAAACTGAGAGTTTATAGTTAGCAATTTAATATCTCTCTTGATTTGGGAAGGAATCATTCAGAAAGTGAGCTAAATAGGGGTTTCTGGACTGCCTCAGGATGTTAGTCTGGGAGAGAACTGCTGAGTGATTCAGTTTATTTATCAGTACCTTTGTCAGGTGTATGCTGTGCTTTATCTTTAATCATCGTTCTTTCGTTGGGGGAAAGTGAATAAGCAGGCTTCAGCTTCACTTCTGCTTTATTTCTATATTGATTTCTACAAAGGTACATTGTCATTTTCATTTTTTGTTCTTTTTTTTTGTTGTTTTTGCACAGAAGTAAGTGAAACATTCTTCTTTAATTCTGTTGTAATCTTTACAGAGGTTACTGGAAAAAATATTTGCCTGTTTCACCTGCATTTCTCCTTACTACAGTTCTGCAGTATTCCTCAGCCCATGCAGTCTTCTCTCACATAAGTGACTCTTAGTGAGCATACTTTTAGTTCAAACAGGATTTGAACTTTGTGGAAGCCATACTGAAGGGGAAAGGGGTTGTTTCATAGAAATGCCATGGCTGTTGGAAGAATCAGCCTGTTACAGGCAGCACTAGAACAGAAGTCTAGTGCTGTATGGCCCAGTCTTTCAGCTTGGATCTGGGAATCTTTGTAGTACATAATAGTCTTAGAAGTTGAGCATATTAGATATTGCACTGAAACTATTAAAAAAAATGGAAGGAGAGTGTTTGTGTGGCTTTTCACTTAACATGGCTAGAATTAGAGAAATGCTGTGGTTAAGGTGACTGAATTCTTGAATGGTGAGTTCTCAGGGAAGTAAGTTAAGGCCTCACACCTCTCTGCCCAAACCATGACTACTTAATTTTGTGAGGTTAGAAAATAAAACCTTGGCTACAGAAAAGTTGGCAAGTGAAAGCAATTGCTTCCATAGCTCTTCTCATAAGAAATTTCCCTAACATTGTGATTTAAAAGATTAATCTCCTTGATCTCTTTCTCTTCTTCACCTTTCTGTCTTCTCAAAAGAAACCAGGACGCTTACCTTCCTGCCTGCCTCTCTGGATGGACAACCTTTGGCTTGTCACTGGCTCACATGTGACTTCCCTGAGATTGTTGCCTGACCAGTGGCACTACTGGACTGTGCAGTATGGGGCTGATTGGGCAATGCAGATTTTGGCTGTCTGGGGAGCTGGACTAGGAGGGGTTCTTAAAGGTGGATATTAGTGTCAGCTGGGATGCAGGCTGTGTGCCCGAACTTACCCCCTGGTCGGGCTTCTGGGATCTGCTGCTGTCTTCCTTTGCGTACCTGTGCGTCACTTGGGGTTTGGTGGTGTGTTCTGTGACTGCCCAACATTAAGATTTTTGGTGGGAAGCTGGTAGGGTCAGGAAGGCTAAAAATCCCTTCTCTAATTTGACAAGGTGTCACAATTGTGTTTTTGGCCAGGGTGCTTTTTGTCTTCAGCATATGCTGGAAGCCACTGTTTCTCTGTTGAGGAACCTCCAGGTAGGCAATGAACTTTAAAGAGCAAGATCGATTCTATGTGGCTGTGGCAGTGATACATTTGATACACCTTGACTTCTCTCTCCTGGAGTGAAACAGCAGCAGCAGGCAGTCCATCACCTGCTGGAGGAGGTGGTTGATCCATGGACAGAAATCATTGGGCAGAAAACCTGGGGACCAGGCAGCTGTAGCACCTGCTTCCACCTTGTTGCCTTGACTGCCTCCTTCCCTCAAGGTACTTTCTCTTAGGCATGTAAGCTGTCCTCTGCTAAGTTTATTTTGGATATTGGTGACGAAAGTTCTTGCTCTTTTCTGCTTATCCAAAATACTTGTTTCTCCATCATAATGCTTACTGAGATTGGTGGTCGTTCCCAGAGTTGTTTGAGTTTTTGTTGTCTGCTTGTTTCTTTTTTGGTTTTTTGTTTGTTCACTTTTAAATTAAAAAAACCAGCTCCCCAAAAAAATTAGCGTGGAATCTGTCAAGCTTTCTTTACCCTCCTTGTCTAGGATATCCTTATCTCGATATTATGTTTGTAAGAATTTTTTCTTCTGATAGAGTAATTATACTTAAATCTCTGTAAGAGTACTTTTTTTTTTGTATAAGTTTTTTGTAGCTCTGAAGTTAGCTGAAAGCTGTTGAATGTTGTCTTGTGGTCCATCTAATCATTTGTAAGTCAGGGTATGGTTTGAGAAACGCAGTGAGCTAATTTAACCGGACATTGTTCTGAAAGGAGAAGTTTCCTCTCTGCCTTTGTCCCCCTGCACCCTTCCTCACAACCACATGGCTCTGCTACTTTTTTTCGGCAGCAGTGCTTGTCAGGTCCTTCTGTGAGCCACTTTAGTTCACCAAAATGGCAGAAAAATAACTCTGTAAAATGGAGAGCATTTTGCTGTTGTAATGAATCAAACTGGCTCATAAAAGGATCTGATGAACACCAGAGCTGGTACTAAGGACGAGGGGGGCCGCTGGCTTGGAGAGCAGCAAGCCCTTTTCATCTTTTCATTTTGGTGGCAGTGAGCAAGTGGATTGGATCAGTTGCCTGGGAACCTTCATGGGAGAAAGAGAAATAGAGTAATCATCTGTGAAGCAAAGGACACGAAAAGAAAAATGTGCTGCCCTGAGTTAAAATGGATATTAAAATTTGTTTATTCCGTTGAAGCTATGGATTGCATGCTATAAACAATTTGTTAGAATTAATAATCCACTGCCCAGAAATCAGTTTTCCTCTTCAGGTAGGAATACAAAAGCCTAAAAGATTTGCTAATGTATAAAGAACTTGTTTGCTCTTTCAAATGTGAAGTATTTAATATTTGAAACAATTTATTTGCAAGAAAGGAAGGAAAGGGATTGTTGTTGGTTTTGGCTTTTTCTTTTTTTTTTTTCTTTATTTGCAAGCTTGATATCCTCCATTAGGTTCATCAGCTTTGAGTCTATTTGTCTGTCTCAAATTTTATCAAGTCAGTGTTTTTTTCAGTGTCATCAAGTTTCATCAGTCAGTAATTCAGTGGGTTCCGTTATTCAGAGTATTCCCAACTATTTACATTTTCCTGCTGGTTTGAGATGAAATGAGTGCTTGGTCCTAGTAGGTGGCTGAGGCTGTTATTTCCTATCATAGTCTTAAGCTTTCTGACAGTGAAATGAATGCACTCCTACTTTTTAAAATTGATGAAAAAAAGTACATTGCAAGTCAAATAACATGCTGCTTAGTCACTTCTGTGATACTGTGCTCTTGCTGCTCTCCAGAGAGGGAAATGGGCAGTTAACACTGTGTAGCTTAGCAGAGGAATGAGCAACTTACAAAGCCAGGGATTCTGACTGCAGCTTCTGCTGAATCCACCTGTCACCTTGAGGTGACTCTTTCAGCAGCAATGTGGCATTAGAAGCTGCTTGCATTCTGAAGAGCCTTGGCTTTTTTGTCAGCTTACTTGTGTATGTTGCCTGTGACAGAAAGGGACTTCTTGGCAAGTGGAAGAGTGGAAGCTTATGCTTTCCGTCCTGTTTTTCTCAAGATTTGGGCAATTGTATGTGTGTTAATAGAAGGCAAAGTCTTGCCACAGTTACAAAAGCCCAAACCTTCATGTAGTGTACCTTCTAGATTCCTTTCCTTGGGTTTTACATCTAAACAAAATCTTTTTAGGATCTACAGGGGATGGCAGGAGGTGCAGAAGAGGGTATTTACAAATTCTATCTTATGGGCCTTGCAGGCTGCATTTGGTGCAAACTGTGAGGAGTGGTGGCCCTGACTAGCGTTGTGTGTGTTCAGAGTGAATATTGTAGTTACTAAAAGCAGCTTGTTTACATAAGGAATTGTATGTGCTAGCTCTAATGGGCTTTAGGAAGCCCAAAGCACAGCTGTAAAACATCTGTCTCTGGGACCAGATCTTGTCTGTCTGATGAGTTGTTGTCCTTCATTTCACGTTCAGATTTGGACAAGAAATAAACCTTTTTTTTAAAATAGAAAAGTTCTTCAGCCATCCTGCTTGAAGACTGGTTTATACTTGAAAAGCTATCATGCTTCTGTCTTGAACACAGAACTTAAAATAGTGACTCAGTATTAACTTAACTCCACTTGCTCTTTAATCCGATCATCTTGTTGCTATATGACCTTACAACACCTTAGTTTAAAGGCTGCTTATTCCAGTGGATTACATTTGGAGGTGTCTGGTGTGGTAGGCATTGCTAACAGGAAAGGCTTAAAAGGAACTTAAGCGTTGCCTCCAAAAAAAAAAAAAAAAACAAAACCAAAAAAACCCCCAAGGTGTTGGAATAGGAGCAGCAAGGCTGTTTTTCCATTTTGGGATGCTTATTGTTGCTGGTATATGGAGAAAGCTTGCTCTGAAAGAACAGGAGAAATTTTGAGCATATGGTTCTGCTGTACCATAAGAAAAAGTACATTCACTTCCAGTGAGTGAATTTGATGCTCCTTGTCTTAATTACACATGGAAGTCTTAGAAGGTAGAATAACTGTTTAGTTCATGCATTTCTGAGTGCTTGGATGGTTTTTCTTCTTTTCAGGGCTAGTGACCTGAGCAGGTGGCTGGAAGCCAGGACCCGAAGTGCTACTCCAACCTGGTGTGCCAGGTTCATAGTGATGTGCTTTGTGTCTGCCATACTGGGATGTGTAATAGTTGCTGATTCCCAAGCAGCACTCGGCAGAGGATCTTGGTTCTTTACCAAGCATTAATTCTGTCTTGCTACTGCTCTCGTGAAGTTGATAAATGTCATCCTCAAAAGGAGAGTTGGTCTGACATTCAGCACTTAAAAAAAAAAACAAAAACAACTGTTTTAAGTGTTTAGAGTCTGTGTGAACATTCTGCTATTTTCAGGATTTGTCTTCTTCCTTTAAATATTTTTCTTAGGAGTAAATTCTAAACAATTGTATTTTGTGTATTGAGTTTAGGGACCTTAAACTTCCTTAAGTGTCCTATACAGTTTCTTGAACAAACTCTACCAAATAGTCTGCCATAATATGTTGAGCTTTGGCTTGGCAGTAGGAAAAGTTCAGAGAGTGTAATCCCTACCATTTTGACTCACAAGTAACCATTTTGACTCAAATTTTCTGTCAGGTTTTTCTTCCATATCAAGTCAGGTATTTAACCTGACTAAACTAAACTGAAGCCAAATAGATTATCTGTTGGGTGTGATCTGTGATACGGTGAGTTTTACTGTACCTGTGAAAACTTTCATCATTTAGAGTCCTTGAAAATAAACCACTGGCATGTTCTGCTTTGTCTGTGACAGAGGCCTAGTGGAAGGTCTGTTCTACATTGGAAACATGCTGCTGCCTTCAAGCTTGGGCTGTGCTCAGCACAGAATGCCAGCAGCACCTTCTATGGGTTGGAGAAAGCAGGGTAGGTTGGAAGTTGCAGAGAGACTGGGTTCTTCCACTGCTTACAAAAGCAACTGCTGATGCTCTGAATTTGCAGAGGGAAAATTCTGTTCCCCCAGTTCAGGAGATGGGGCATGGTCCCCGCTTCATAGGTAATAGGGTTTGTTTTCAGCAGCTAAGATGTTGCACAATGACTTGTGGATTGGAACCAAGGATTGAATTCAGTCTTGTAGTAATTCCTTTAAGTGCTTAACCTAAATATGTTGTAGTTATTTTAAGTACCTTTTTATAACAGTTGTAAAGCTTCAGGCCAGTGCTTTGAGCTGATATTATCTCTTACAGCTGCTGTTTAAATCAGGAAAAGTATGAAAATTGTAATTTTTTTTACCACTTAATGCTGGTTTAAAGTATTTTTCCTTAAAATATAAGAAGATTGTTTTAATATAAGTTGAGTATTTCTAACATTTCAGTGTATAACACAACTTAGATTTGAGTTATTAAAACCATACTTTCTTAAGCTGGTAAAAAAATGAACTCAAAACCCACTGTAGATACTGAGTACATACAGAGATGTACTGTATGTGCTATAGTACTTAGAATTATCAGTGTTTCTGGGTTGGTTGGTTCTTTGGTTTTTTTTTTTTTTAACTCCTTTAAGGGGTTACAACAAGATCAGAAACTCTCTCTGAATTTTCTGTTGTTGGAACAGGGATAATCTTTTATACAGGATTGCTAGAATTTCAGCCGTCTCTGATACAGTTTTGGGTGTCCTTGTCTCTCTCATGTTGTGATCCTCTAAAGTGTTGTAATCTCACTTACATTCTTGAAGTACTGGTAGCATGGACTGAAATACAGTATCTTCATGAAAGGAGGGTGAAATGCTATACTGGAAATGGTGTATTATTGAAGTAGCATAGTTGTCAACACCTATTAAAACCATGTTGCAAATATCATCTTTCTTTTTTACTACCAGAGGTCTGAATCCTATTTCATAGCAACCAAGGTGGAAGCTATCCAGAAACAGAGCAAGCCCCTTAGCCTCCACAACTCTGCTGCTCAGAATTGTCTTAGAAAAAGTGATAGGTAATGCTTAATGAATTTCTCCTGCATGAATTCATCTAGTCTTCTCTTGTCTGTGTAAATTCTTGGCTTCCATTGGGACTGTGGCAATGAGTTCTGCAGCTTAAGTACACATTGTATGAAGAGCTGCTTCCTTCTATTTGTTTTATTTTGAACCTACCAGCTGCTAGTTTTGTTTGATGTTCTCTAGTTTCCTTGTTAAAAGAGAAGGAGAACAATGGTTCACTGCGTACCTGTTCCATGCCGCTCTTGATTTCGAAAACTTTTTTATTCTCTCCCTGGTTGGCCCTTCTTGAGGCTGGAGATTCAGAAGGGTATTCAAATGCCTGTCACCCCTCTCTGGTCCATCAGTAATTTGAATTTTGAAGTGGAGGTGAGAAGAGCAAACACGGTCACTGCAGCAAGGTATAAGCACCTCGTAGACTTGTGTATCTCATTTCTTGTACAATTCTGTGGGGTTTTTTTCATCTCTTTTTTCTTAAACATGCTTAGTGTTCTGTTTACTCTTCTGACAAATCTTGTTTTCCTGGATTATTTATTCTAGCTCCCAAATCATGTCAGGGCTCAGCAAAATGTATGTAAAAGAGTCAGATGTGCTTTGTTATCTATTTTCTTCCACTGCATCTCATCTGCAGTTTATTACACCTTCAGTGGGTGTGATGAAGGTGTAATAACTGATGGAAGATCTGCTGCTTCCTGCATTGTTGATTTTAATTTTTAGCAAAACAAACTTGTTAATACTATTAGCAAACTCACTTCAAGGTTCACCTGTCTCTAGATCTTTTATGTGCATGCTATCAGTGCAGGTCTGGAGAGGGGTTGGGTCATGTTTCCTAATGTTCATTTCCTAGTTTGAACTGGTTACTTTCATCCATGTGAAGATCTTCCCTCCTTTGCTGTTGTTGCTTAGTTTCCTTAGGAGCCATTGCTGGAGGACCTTTTTTCAGCAGCTAGCATGTGTTTTGGTCATCCAGGTTAGCTCAGACTTTGGCCACTTCTCAATTGCTTCAGTGAATTCTCCTGTACTGGTAAGACAGGACTTCATTGTGGGAAAGCATCAGAGTCACTCCTGTAGTCTGTAGTTTGGTAGGTGCCCATGTTTCTTCTATTTTCAACCAAATTGCCCTAGTGGGACATTAGACCTGCTGGTGTGTACTATAGTTCTGGGCAGGCTAAAGGTATGACCACCTTTCAAAACTGATGCACAATTGGCAACAAGGCAGTGTGGAACCCGAGATATTATGGCATAGTGGACAGATAGGCTATTTTATCCTTCAGCTCCTCACAGTTCTTGGTGAATGCCATCCCACTCTTGGTGAATGCATTGGTGACTTGCTGCTGTTTGCTTTGGCTTGACCAAAACTGCCTCTGAGGATTTATGTGCCAAAAAAGATGAAAGCTTGCCTTAGCTTCTCCAATGACAGCAGATGCAGAAAACTTGTAATTATTATTTTCTTGGAATAATTCTTTCATATCTTGGTTATATGTTAGTCCAGTGAATTCTCTAGCAGGCTTTGTGTACCTGGCATTTGTGAAAGGACCTTTTATGACTTTGCCCCTCTAGGAAGATATCTTTGTTTGCAGTTTTACTTGCTAATTCCTTTGGTCCAATTTATTCCCCTCTTCTTGAAAAAATGTTCTGACTGATGGCCTCCCCAGCTTGAGGTTTAACTGAGATGCATTTTTCCTAGTGTTTCTGCATTTTCAATATAGTATTTTTTTTATCTGTTGTCTGTAAACATTTTGTCTAACTGCCTGATTTTGTTTCTCTTACTAAGCTTCCTCATTTTAATGCTTTTTTTTTTCTTTGAAAGTAAGCACTCCAACAATGCATTTCTGTTGTTTATTCGTGTTTTAGGAATGCTAAGCTTAAATATATTTAATGGATTTCGTTAGCAGTAGCCATGAATCATGATAAAGTTAAGTCAAATATGACAGGAACAAATCTGAATGTTAATATAATTTCATGGATGTTTAAATAGTCCATGTTCTAGTTAAAATATAGCAGTGTTGCTCTGTGTGTTTCAGTGTAACTTCATATAAGTAGTTTGATACATACAGTAAAAATGCTTTTATACTGTGATTTCTTCTTGCCAGCAAACTGGTCACCTTACCAAGTTGTACAAGTGGGATGGAAATTTATTTTGAATGCCACTGATTTATTTAGGAGTGAGACAAAGTATGTGACTGTGTCCTTCAGTTATAATTCCCCATCAATTGTAAATTGATGCGTTTGTTCAAATATACAGTATAAAACAGTATTACAATCAAGCTGCAGTTATCATGGGAGCCATAACTTCTACTTTTCTTTTTCTTGGCTCTCTGTGTGAAAAACTGTACTGTAGTATATTATTTAATTGTTTAGTACTGAGGTCTCTCTGTTTTATCATAGTGTGTGACATGCTACAGTACCACTCTGTATAAAAACCTTTGGTGCTTGAAGCAGTGGTGGAACAGTAAGAGTTTATTCATGTCTTCATGTATAGATGTGTGAGCACCATATTTAGAAGAACTTTTGCACAAATAATAGCCACTTCATACTGCAGGATTTTTGAGAATTATGTTGCTTTGCTTAGCTGAGAATGACTTGGAAAGATATAAGCCTGTAAATCTGAAGTCATGGGCATGACTGTTACTTCTCTGTTTCATTTGGTAACTTGTGTTAGGGAAGAGGCTCTCCTGAAAGTTACTTGGTCTTTCAAAGTAGTCTGTAACATGCACTCGCACAGTATTTTAGCATAAGCAACTGAAATTTGAGGAATTTTATACTAAAGCCATGGGAAAAAATGTTGACTGTATTAAGAGCATGAAGTATTTAAGAACTTATGGTCATGAAAGTAGGCAAATTGGTTTTATAGTGAAGCAGCAGTTACATTTTCAAAATAGATGCTCTGAAGGGTGCCAAGTACAAGTTCATCAGATGAAGAAATTAACAGAATTTTAAGAGATCTTACAAAATGAAGTTTTTCGTTAGCAGGAATGCAGGTGTCATGAAAGGCTTGTGCCTATTTCAGTTGTTGAGGAGTCCTGTTTTGCTAAGTTAATATTTAAGCTTTCTCATGAAACCTACTACAGCTTCTAGATAGCATGCCATATGTACAAAATAAACTCATCAGTTGTTTTGTTTTCTACTTAAAAGTTAAATTGAAATCAATGTCTGTACCAGGTAAATTTGTTGAGGGTAACAGGAAAAGGAGCTACACAGAAATACAGGGTTTGTTTTAAGAAAGAGGAATTTTAGGATTTGGTAATTTCTTAGTTCAACTAATACAAAAGCAAAGCACCTTGAAGAAGGTGGAGAGGTGGTTTTCTGTTTGCAAAGAAAAGGTTGGTAACAGAATTTGAAGTAACAAGAGTTGAAACTAATCCAGCCTAGACACAATTAAAAGCAGCATGTTCTGGCATGGTAAATTCTCTTAGGTGGTGTTTAGTGAATGGCTGCTCTTGCCATTCATTTTGTCTCTCTTCCCTAACTAAGGCATTTTGAATTTTGCCTCCTAAGTAACTTTCATGAAGAACAGAGGGAAAATCTAGAATTTCTTTAAGAGCTGTATAGTTGTACAATAGTAGGATGTATCTCTGCTATTGGAAGATCACAAGCTATCAGTCATTTAGCACTGAGTTTTAAATGGAATAGGTGCTTTTATAGGCTGATTTATTAGAATGCATTGCTTATAGGCTTGTTGAATAATGTCACTAGCAAATTTGAGTGAAAAAATCACATGAGCACAGTTGGGGATTTTTTCATGGTCCATGCTAAGCAAAACAAGGTGCTGTAATGCTGTTGTTTTCTCTCTTAACTTCCTTGTCCCCTATCCTCCCCCACATACAGGATTTTGAAAGTGGCACTGGGAGGGAGAAGGAGATCTTAATCTAGTAGCATGAACAAAGCTATGGATTTTAGGTTTTTTGCCCCTATTTCTTTCATCCTTCTCAAAGGCATATATCATTTGTTTTCCCTCTTTTGGGGGTTTTTAAAATGCCACCTTTCTGTTCACCAAATACATTTTTCAAATAAGTTTGCTGTTGATGATTTAATGATCTTGTTACTATTATCTTAATTTTAATCAAAAGGTTGTATGTGTTGATGAGTGGCATGAGAGGAAATCATGTGCTTTGTTTTAGAGGACTGGAGCTAAATGATCTTTAAGGTCCCTTTCAACCCAAACTGTTCTATGATTCTGTGATCTGTGAAACAGTTATGCCTTAGCAGAATAGAGTCATAATGTAGGGTCTGTTGTAGGATAAAATCAAAACTGACTCTTTGACAGAAAGTTGTCAGTTTTCCTTGCTTTTTCAAAGGCACAGATATATATTTTTTCCTTCTAGTCTACCCTTAAGTTTCACTACAGTAGCAAACTCTTGGATATTTAATGTGGAAAATACTTTAAAATGTTCATAAAGACAGACAGTGCCACCTTGGTTCTGATGCCTCCTTTCCACCTTCTCCATAGGAGTATTGATCTGAATCAGACATTTGTCTATCACTTGGCCACAGGTTCTTAGTAATGAGATAGATAAGAATAAGAAGTAGGAATTATCTGTTTCTGTGTAAGTACAGTTTATGTATGATAAAGAATTATGATTTTTCTGTCCTCTAGTCTCCTTTTACCCATGTATGACTAGAAAACAAATAGTCAAACTATCAGTTAAATGTTTTTCACTGAGAGGTAGAAGAATAATCTTGGCATTTAATGTATTGGGCATACAAGAAAAATGTTTATCTGAATATTCAGGTAGATTCTAATGTAATACAGAGAAGTTGTATGCTGGAGTAATTTCTGAAAAACATGTAACTGCAAGGAAAAGAAAAAGGCAACAAACCAGTATGGCCAATTTGAGTGGGTAAGCAAGTTGAGGCCTTAAGGTGAAGGGCCTGGTTAGTTTCAGAATATGTGGACAGGATTAATGGAGGCATGTTTAGAATTGGGAACACTGTTGACACTAGTGCTACAAACACTGCATTTTTATAGATTGGAGTCCCATCCATCATCTCTAGCCATTTCCAAAAATCAAGAGATCTGAATTCTCTTACCATATTCTGTCTTGTGATAAATTTGATTAAATCTAGCTCTTCTTCTAGTCATAGAATATCATTACTTTGTGAGATTACAAAGTTGCTGTGCATTACCTATGGAATCCATAATGTGTTTAAATACTTGCAGAACTGGCATCTTCCATGCAAACTTCATATCAGGTTCTCTTGTGTCTTGTAATTTCTCTTTAAAATGTTTGTGGAATTGGATCTTCTATGTAACTAACAACATCCATAAAAGTGATCTGTGAAGGAAAGATCATTGGCTGGGGTTTTGTTGGGGTTTTTTTGAGATGAACAAAATCTAAAGTAATAAATGTTGTGAAACTTAGTCCAAGTCAAGGTTTCTTTAACATGAAATATCATTCACTGGAATTGGACTGATTACGTACTGAAGCTTCTGTTTTAAGATACAGGTATTTTCAATAGTGGAAGGTTAAAAATGGTATCTTGAAATATGCTTCTGTTATCTTGAAATATGTCTTGAGTCAGCAGCTAAGTCAAGTTCTGGTTTTGAAACCTGATAGATCCCAGCCTCTGGTATTCCTTCAAATAAAACTGTCTTTTGCTTAGAGATTGGACATTTGGAGTTAGTCATAGACGTGAGCTTTGTGAAGTTGCAAAAGTGAGGCTCGGGTTACAGCGCCAGAAATCACTCTGTTAGAAGTTTAATTTGTTCGTTCAAGAGATTTGGCATAGTCGAGGGTAGAAACCTGTTCTCCAGAACAGCATTCACTTTCCCTAAATCCATGTGTATATTTCATTTTTTCCTGGCTAGATAACTGACCGCAGCAAAGTGATTATGTGAGGTAAAGCTGAAAAATTACAAAAGAAAAATTGCCCTCTTACACTAATTTTTGTATATTAATTACAGGTTATTCTTCATTTATGACCCTTAAAATCCATATTTCCTGCTAGAGAACTAATAACTCTTTAGCAGATCAAACCTTTCTCTCTGGTCCATAATAAATATGGCTTAAGTTGTAGATACTTGCTGTAAGCTTTGGAATCAGACTTCTCTTGGTCTACAAATTTTTAATTTTCTTATACTATTTGTTGAATATAATTATGAGTTAGTTGATGATCACTGAATAATTGCACTTGATAGACTGAATGAATCCACTGTATCTAACTTTAGGTCAAAGATCATCTATGTAGTGATGCTGAATGATAAAGACACTGCTAATTTATTTTGCTTCAGGAATAGTATTGCAATTCAGTCATACCACACTTGCTATCCCTTTAAAACGGCTTCTAAATTGTTGGAGAAGCATCCTGTGTGATAGCTCTTGTACTCAATGAGTTCTTGGATGTTTCTGAAAGATTTATAGTGAAGTCCAAAGCATTTCAAGGCCAAGTATAGCAGTCTTGTCAGATGCAGCTTTACAGCCTAGTGACTTATAATGAGAGTAGAATGTAATTAGAAATTGTCTGTGTCTTTACCGAGTACTGATGAAAACTATGGCTCAAAGGTTAATTCAAATAATAATTAATATTGGTTTCTGTCAGAACAGGGTGGTAATGAAATCTTTGTCACAAAATTACTCTGATTTTAAGAAGAGGGTGCATAAGAAATAGAGGCTAGTGTTTATCTTTTCTGATTATATTCACTTATCTTCCAATCAGCATGATGGCTTGATAAAGCATAATTTGAGAGCAATTTAAACATACTCAGAAATATTACAACCTACAGTGAAAATCATCTAATGTGTTGCATCTGTTTATGGAGATAGATTTATGGCTAGATTGCTGAAGTAGATGGATTTACTACAAATGATCCTTAAGGACTGCATATGAATTTTTTGTTGTTGGTAATAACTGATCAATACCATGTGTTTGTGGAAAGTCTTCCTAGTAAGATTTGCTAGCATGAGAAATGTGGGATGTTACATTGATGTTTGTTTAAATTGGACTAGTTTCAAGGAAAGTGATAGACCAGGTTTTGCTGGCAACCAAAACAAATTCTGTTCAGTTTCTTTTCCCAAGTTAAAACTTTCTATTGGAAAAAAATAAATGCTGTTAGCTTTGCTGAAGCTAAACCCATAATTTTTCAGTTGCCAGTAGCCAGTGAGCTACTAGACCTGTTATTTTGAGAAGCAATTCATGAATACTTTGCTGTCACCTGGTTATCCTGTATCTGTTCTGATCTTGTTCTTAAAAGTTGCCTATCAAAAAGCTTCTCTGGAAAGTTACAGCTGTAGCTTGGGTTTATGGGTCACATAGTTAGTTCTGCATAATATGCCTTTCTCACACCTCCTATTCTGTTTGCTTGCCTTAAATGTTATTGCATTGCCTCCCACAATTTTAAATTTGCTGTAATTTTAAGGCTGTTTCCTCTATTGCCAAAAAGGAACTCTAAATGCTTCTAAACTGGATCTGACAAAGATCAGGTATTTTCATTCTTTTGCATGTGAAAGTGATCTCAAGACTGATTTTTTTCACTCATCTGGATAATGCTTCCCATACAAACTGCTTCAGCTTTTGGGAAGCAAAGACAGTCCATAGTCAAGATCAGACTTCTCTGGAGCAGTGGCACCCAGTAGGGCATGAGCTACATGGCAGGGGTTGGAGCTGAGAAAGAGGATGTGCATGTGTGTGTTTGAAGGGTGTTTTAAGTTGTGGAGATGAGACATAATGAAGCATTATGTTGGTTTCTTGGAGCTATTCCTGCTGTTCTTTCTTCCTTCTTCATACATTTTCTAAAAAGCCAGGATAAGAGATTGCTGTGCTATGCCGAAATTTCCACTAGATGAGGTAGGAAAAAACCCAACAAATTTTAATGGTAGCACTGGAGAAAAGCTCACTGTGTAAATTAGATGCTTGAATTTCCTCTCCCTTATTATAAGCAAGGAAACTGAGCTGCACTTAAGAGTTTGAGATGTCTGCAATGTTGAAAACTCTAGGAAACAAAGTTGACCAGGATATAGAGACCTTTTATCTAAACTGATCTCCATACAAATTTTTAAAAATTAAGAGAAGAAAAATCTAAGGGAGGGCTGTGAAACCCTTCTCAGTGAATTCGAATTGCATGTTTTTGCTTAAAGATTTCGTTCTTTAAGAGAATTGTTTTCTGTGGAGTTGATCTGGCATCTGTAGAAGGTCTGCTGTAATGGTAGGAGAAAAAAAAAATCTTTCTAAATTCTAAATACTGTGAGATTTACCAAAATGTAAACTCCTAATAAAAAAAGCTTCACTTGGACCAAGACCTAAATGTGCTGAAATTTTTGCTAGTACTCGAAGGTGCTGAAGTACAAGTGTAAATAGATAGAAATTTAAAGAGAGATGCTTTGTTGCACATTAGAATGGGTTTTTCTTTTGTTTCCATATATTCCTCCAAACATTCTGAGCCACATCAGGTCATTCTCCCAGCTCCTTTCTAAGACAGATCTCTATGTTGATGTGGAGGTGTCAGTTGAGACCAGTACGTGGTTTAACTAGAGATGCAAGCGCTGGTGTAAATACGCCATCTCCAAATACCAGTGAGACTACGTGGTGGGGATGGGGGGATGGGAAAAGAAGGGTGGTCATTTCAGTTCATCTCTTTTAATAGTGGAAATGGCAAAGTTCCTGGGGTTAAGTCTGCTTGAAATATGCCCTAGACTGTCCTGCAGATTGCTTTCTCCAACCACTCAAAATTTTTGGGGAAGGGAATCTTCCAGAGGATTGTATCTGTGCTGTGGAATAAACAGTTGTCGTGTGAAACTGATGTGAGCCTTAGTTTTACTCTGCCTCTACTAAAATACACTTTTACGGTAGTTTGTGCAGGATCAGCACAGAGGAGTACAAAGAGGGAGCTTTTCAGTACAAAGGCTGCCTGTTTGGCCTGCCCAAACCACCGTGAATGTGTTTAAAGGGGACTTTTATTACCATGGAAACTCTCAGACAGGAAGGAATTTGTCCTGCCATATCTAGAAAATAGTCTGTAATGGTCAGCTCTTGGAACAAAAGTGTTTCGAATAGTGGGATATATTTAAAAATTCTTGTGGTGAATATGTTTTAAACCCCCCCAAATATGTAAAATCCAGTCTTATGCAAATGAACTTCTAGTATGGGGATTTAAGAAAGACTGCAGACAAGTACAATGTGAGCAAGAGAAGTGTAATGAAAAATCCAAGGAAGTTTTACCTCTGTGTCCAGAAGGCTTCTTAGGTGTTGAATGGATGTCAATGAAATATTCTTCCTTTAAGTAGCATGTTTATCTATCACAGCCATTCATTGAGGGACTGTGTGTGTGCTTGGCTTGAACTGCTGCAGGCCGTCCTCTGAGCACCCATGGATTAATTGCTTTTGGAATGTCTTAACTAAAACCTGTTATTTGACTTTCTTTACAAATATCCTTAATATTCACAAGTGGTCTTTATTTTTGTAAATCACAATGAGATATAACATTTTTTTGTCTAAAAGAAGTTCTAATGCCAGATCCCAGAATATTTGCACATCCTTCACTGGAGTTGTACATTGGTATGAAATAACTTTCAAGTCAGCAGTCTTCCAGTCAGCGGGAGTAGCTGGAGGTAACTGCAAGGTTTTCCATGCTTTGTGCAGTCTGGTGTTGATTTGTGTGTTTCATCAGTTGGATGAAAAATATTTTTTCACATATTTGAGCAAATTAGAATTTTTCTTTTTCTCTACAAGTCATATCAGCTGACACTGCTTTCTCATATCTTTCTGTACAGCAAATGTCTGGCTTGTTTTACTGCTGTGCTTTTCAGTTTAAGTTGTTGAACCACCTGGCTGTGGCCTGAAGGCAGTTTGAATGCATGGTATAGTAATAAGCTGATCCAATGGGTTGTGATGCTTGAAATCAGCCGTACCACTCTTGCTTCTTCCCTTGTGCTGTCATTGCTGTTCAGCTTACCCCTGTGGTGATGATCCTCTGATGGCAACTAATGGTTAGATCAGCTTACCTCTGGTGCCAGACTGCACCCGAACATTTTCTTGGAGTGTGTGGGTAATAGTAGAACAAAGCATCGTGCTTGTGGTTAGAAAGAGGAATAACTAAGGAGGAAAAATCATAATGAAAACTTTCCATTGCCCTGTCAATTTTGCAGTTGCTCACAGCTGCTGAAAATCAATGTTCAAAGTCTAATTCTACGTGGCAGGCCAGGTAACGAACAGTTTTATATATGTGTATATATAATGGAGTATTTCTGTGTGCCTTTTACAAGTGTTGACTGACCTTGTTTGCGTTATCTGGGTTAACGCTGTAATCTCCTGCTCTAATATGAAGACTTCCGTCTTACAAGTTGATCAGTTTAGTTTCTTGTCTCCTGACTTGAGGAACCAAAAGGATTGCAGAAGGTAGTTCCAACCAGAATTAAAGGAAACAAAGAGAAGAAAAACACCCCACCTCACTTGTCTTGTTTATAATAAACTATCCCTGTTTAATGCCTGGGTTTCCCTCACAAGGCTCGGTCCCTTTTGCCTCATCTGAAGACTGGGGGTAGGCTGCTTTCCAAACTGTGTCAGGGGATGGGCATCTTAATCATGGACAGTCATTTGTCTTTCCAATGGTATAGAAACCCCTGTTAGATGTATTTCCCTAATAGTTAACTAAGTTGAGAAAGAAAGGAAATAACGGGTGACATCATGTATGACTTAATATGGTTATTAATTGCGCAGGTGTTGTGAAGCTGTGAATCTAAACTGTAGTGGAATAATTGTACCATATGGCAGGGGCTTTTTCTTCAATTCTTATTCTTCCACATTTACCATGGTTTTTTTCTCTATAAAAATGTATCTCTGCGCCATTTTGGTAATACCTCTTACTTAAAGAAAAAAAAAATCCCTCAAACCTTAACAGGTTTTGATATCACTGTTTCCCTACTCATTTCTCCAGTATGCATTGTGTAGTTTTTTTTCCTTCCTTACTGCTCCAGTTCTAGGCTTTCTCCAGCTGGCAGTTCTTCATCTGCTGTGCTTTCCACGAAGAAGGCAAATGCTCAGCTTGCTCTTTTCCACTATCTCCTGCACTCCTGAGGGGCTCACACCCAGTGCTTGCAGGCCTGTGTTGCATGGCTCAGTATTGCTCTCCTGATGGGAAGTCTGGGAAGCACTAAATCATCCGGCCACATACTGCTTCCTTCAGCTTTCTCCCCAGCAGATCCGTGGGCTGAGTTTGCAGTAGGGCGTGATGGCTGCACGCAGCTTTAAAGCTCGGGAGTGGGGATGGGCTTTCTGCCCCCACCCCCTCACCCGCACAGACATTTCCCTGCTCTCCAGCTGCTCTGGTTTCCATCTGTTACAGGGCCTTCTGGTGCGACTGTTTCCTCATCTGCTGAGCCGAATGCAATGTTGGAGGACCAGACACTGTGCTGACCTGGGGAATTAAGGGGTTGTGGTTTTGGAGAAAATGGCTTGCATGCTTATTTTCCTTTTTTTCTCAGAAACCTGGCATGCAACACATGCACATCTAATATTTTGAAGAACTTTGTTAGGTGCATTTTCATTTCTTTGTAGTAAATGTGTTTGCTCATCTTAGTTGCGTATGTGATGCTGCAGACCTGCCTGATGTGGCAGCTGCCTCCTGCCCTGGGAGGGTCACTGTGCTTCTGTCTGCTGGGCTCAGAAATGTTCAGCAGTGGTAAATGTTAACTTGCAGCACACAGACAAGAGAAAGAGCTGAAGCGTTATTAGTGAAGACAAAAATACGCAACTAGTGAGAAGTAGCAGGGAGCCAAGGGAGGTGTTAAGAAACCTTGGAGTGGCCATCATTCTCTTGGCCCAGGAGCTGGGGAACTTTTACCCTGTGAGGTGTTTTGCTTTAGGCAGGCAGATGCCTGCTGCCCATCCTCAGACTGCTATTTTAGGCTGCTCTTGTCTTTAGCACTTCCATTTTGCAGTCACTTAGATTATGCCTTTCACAGATCGCTGGGCTCTCGCTCTCTCTTGAGTGATACTGGTGAGTTACCAACATCAGCAGAGAGAGAGTGGCAATGCAGGCCTGCAACTAACTGAGTATTTCTGTAAAGCAAAATAGATGGACAACAAAATGTCCATTTCATAAGTGAAGAATTGTAGCCACTTCTGACTTGCTGGTACTCAGAAACCCTGCAAAACTTCATTAATTATCCCTGCCAAAGCATATGAAACTGTCAGAGAGCGGTCCCTTGCTAGTCAAGTTGTCCTGGTGGGGAGACTTCTCTGACTACTGCATCATCATCTTTTTGGGAGTAGTTGTTTTTGGCTTTTAAAATCTCTTTAGACACCATCAAATTGGTTTGGATTTCAAAATTATATGTGTAAATGAGAAGTGTACCTAGCACCCACATTAGTAATTGAACAAAGCTTTTATTTCCAGAACCTGACTACTACTCAAGTGTGTGGGAAGAGTGTGCTCTGACAACTTGGGCTGTTTCTTGAGGACTTCTGTGATCTCACTGAAGGGTTTTAATATTAATTCATTGCTAGTGTTATGGTTATGTTTTGATGATAGTCACTTAGGAGATGGGTGTTAGGCAACCAGTTGGAAATTATTGTAAAGAGATTTTTTTAAGTGGTTCAGACATTCAACTTGAAATCCCAGAGCACATTAAAAGTGCTAATTCTCATTCTTCTGAAAGCAAGGTTTCTATGTATTTCTCAAATTAGCCCCCCTCTGCCCCCACATCCTGGCTAATAAAGTATCTGTAACTTAACCACTGATTGCTAACTAGGGATCATGCATTTATTAGCTTGATGTTGGCAGAAACTGATATTGAAGAAATAAAATATTACAGAGTTGCTGATAGGAGCAACTGTTTGCCTTTTGGGATAATAGGTATATTGCATTAACAGAAGTGTAATATACTTCTGGATGGTTTTCTGTGCAAGTGCAGCTGCCACACATTGTTCCATGCAGAATGAGAAGAAAAGCTCCATGCTCATGTGTTGCTGTCTTGAAAAACATGGAGCAGATGAAGCACTAACCAAGAAGGGAAGGACTTGGTGAGGGGTGTTTTCATTGATTTGCACGACATTTGCACAACTCAGCCTCTCAGCTGTGCTCAGTTGTGAGCAATTACCATGTTAATAGTTTAGGAGTTCAGCTGAACAGTAAGACTGTGTATGGAGAAGTCAGGGAAGAGGCTCTGCAGTGTTTTGGAAAACGTTTGGAAAGAAGCTTCCCCACCCTGTGTTCTGCCCTTGGAGCATTACTAGGAAAGACACAAGATCAGGGTTAAGGGGAGTCAAGCCTGTGATTTTTGAAGTTTGGGAACAAAAAACAGTGGAGTGAGTGTCTACAGACAGTTTAAGGAGTTTGGTTATTTGGAATGTCTAGCTACAAGGATCTCAGATTAGGTAGCTACAGTCTGGTGCAGCAAAAATAGGAAATTAATTTAAATGGATGTTTTAGTAGTTATCTGGGTTTTAATTCATTCAAAACTGCAGATGCCTAGGTCAGAAAAGTAGGGGAAACTGGCTGGATGTCTCTGGCTCCTGTGAAATGTGAAGTTTGTGATAAATGCTGAAATCTTCAATCTAGTTCTCAAAACTGTAAAAAGATTTTGGTGTGTTCTATAGCACCATTTAATTTGTATCAGTTACCTTAAAAGGCAGCATGTCTCTGGTGAAATAAGATGGACACCACTTTTCCAACAAAGTATAAATGATTAGACTATATTGCCATCACAGGTTTGAAACAGAGGTGCTGCATAGATTTCTATCTTGTAGATGTTCCTTGCATCACTGCTTTGTTGATGTATACTTTCTCCTTGCCTCTCAAATGAAACTCTGGTATAAACTTGTTTTAGTTGGCTCCAACTCCACAGAAAACAGCTTTTTTAGTGCTCTTCTGGACCTTACTGTGAATCTACTCCAGCTTTAATGTTGTTACCTCACTCAGTGTTTTAGAAGGTGTGAGACAGAGCTCAGTTTTGTCCTTGTTGTGAAGAAGACAGGGCATAGGTGTGGGACATGAAAAATTAACTGTTGATACTCAGGTAAAGTAGCACGTCATGGCCATAGCAACAATCTCAAATTCTCAGATTATCAACAAGGGCTATTTGTGGACCAGGCTGATACTGTGGAGCTGACTGAACTAAATTGAATTATATGTTTATTGCAAACAGAAAAAAGTGATTTCGCCTGTTTCTTTGTAGAGCATCTTGGTGTTGTGAAAAATGTAATAATCCTTCCTGTATGTGATGCTGTTTACAATCTTGAGATCCCTAAAGACTAGGGGAAGTTTTCCTTTTAAGCACACAGATGGTGACGTGGTTTTGTTTGGGTTTTTTTGATGGTTTTTCTTTTTACCTAATTACTGATTACTGAAAAGGTTATAAATACACAGTAATTCTTGTTTTGTAACATCTTCCATTCATTTTAAAGGATCCATTTTATATGGAGGTGTTAGGAAGAGTTACTAGAATACACGCACCATTTAGCATTTAGTGTTACTAACATCTAACCAGTGCACTTATAAATGCAGGTGCCTAAAAATGTAGGTATTAAATAATCAGAAAAATGTCTGATGCCATTTATGGTTTTTGCATATAAGTATAAATACTGTTTTTTGATAAGAGACTGTCAATATTGACAAGTCTAAAGCTTACAATTTGTTCAATAAAACCTTCACTTAGTCTGTCCCTAGGAAGTTGCCACAAATATAAGTAGCCACAAATCAAACACAAATGCAGCTTTTCCCCAGAGGAAAAAAAAGTCACACACAAAGAAGCCTTAATTTTTAATAAATACTTCTAGTTTTTGGTAGCAACATCTTTTGAATATGATCACAGTGCAGCCTGTGATCCTTGTGTAACCCAAGGCTGCTGTGAGGGGCATGGCTGACTAGTGAGGAGTGCCTATAAAAGGGAAGGTGGCAGCTGGCCTACCTGGATGCTCAGAAGGAGGCTGTAACTCCTGACAATCCTGATGAGCAAATCTGGTTGACAGCTGTTGCTATTTCTACTGCCTTGTAGACTACATCTCAGTGAAGCTGGTCCCAGTACCTTTTGCTTGGCTCTTCACTTCTGGTTTTTGAGCTGCACAGAATGTATTGAGTGCTGTGGAGATACGATAGGTAAGTTGGTGTTGGCGTCCATTGCACTGGGAAGTTAGACCTGGCTTTGAGGGAAATGCAGGTAAAAGGGCCTCCTTAACAGTTCATTTAAAGACCAGGTGGTAGAAGATCAGTCTAATAATAAAGTCTATTAAGTCTTCTTTTATTTGTGACTGGTAAGCACTGAAGTTTTTCAAATAGCATTTTCTTCCCGAACAATTCATCCCTGTCCAAGCTTGGCACACTGATATACAGTGTCCAGAGGAGCCTGATTCTGATGACTGGCTGTTAGTGAGGTGTGCTGTGACATTGCTTTCTTTGCTTTGAAGCTGCAGTCTCACTTGAGGACATGAGATGGACTCTGAGGTGATCACTCTTGCTTCTATTTCAAGACTAAACTTTGATATAACTGTTGCCTGAAAACACAGGTACATGCATTTCCCGTGCTGAGCAGGATAGGAAAGGAAGAATCATGCTTTTTGTGTTTCAGATTTTTGGGTGGTGCTTTGTGATCAAATACAGTAATTTAAAAGGTACTGTAAAATGTTGGTCAGGAAAGCTCAATGACAGCAGGCAGCTCATCCTCCCTTTCAGATAATTTTATGTACTTCTACTTTCATAACTAGTTTTATACAGTTCATGTAATTGCAGGGACAAGGAGCTAGATTTTATTGCTTTGCAAGCATAATTAAGTAAAGTTACCTGAGTCTCAGCTGTAGATCCAAATAATATTTGCTAATACAGTGTAAGTATTTAATCTATCACTAATTCCTGTGACTTCTAAATCAATCGATCTCTAGCAGAGCCTCATCCATGCTTTTTCTTCAGCTGTGCATTTTATTGTTGGGTTCAGGTAATCTAAGTCTATGCTACAATAATGGCACTTACTAATGCTTAAGTAAAACGTAGTGTAATCTTTCAGTCTTTTGGTGGCTATCTTATTCTGGATGAGGCTTCTTTATTTCTTTTTTAGAGATAATGTAACTTTGGAAATGTTTAGCAGAGTTCTTTGTACCTGTTCTAACTATCCTCTACATAGTTGATAAGCAAAGGAATAGACTTCTGGCTATTCGAGTTGGTCCACCTTTAACTAGCAGGTTTTTGACTCTTGATAGGAAAAAGATTTTCCTAGTAGTGTTTCTATATTGCAGTGTTGCATAGATAATTCACTAGTCGTTGCAGATCTTGTTCTGAGAACTGGACTCTGAATAGGTGAATAAACTTGGCTGTTTACACAAATCTGTATGGTAGAAGTCTTCATATAGGACTGGATTAAGAGCCCTCAATTATCTTGTTCTGGGATCCTTGCTACTTAAATGAGTTTGCTTAGGGTTTTTTAATGAGCCATTTTCCAGGTGTTTACAAATACGAAAGAAATTGCTAGTCAAGCAAAGTTTGCAATCAAACTCTTCCAAAATTATGAAAATAAGCCTTCCTATTGCTTATGCTTGTAAAATAATACTCTAATCTTTTAGGCAGCCCGCCAACTCCTTTAATTTTCTTGCCTTTCCTACTTCAAAAACCACAACAAAAGCAACAACAACAAAAAACCCACACACAAAATAACACAAAACACACAAAAACCCCCTGACCCTAGATTTTATACTACCTGACAATTTTTTGTGAGTAGAAGTAATTTTTTGGGCTTGTTGAGAGGAGGGCAATGTGGAAAGTTTTGTTTTGAGTTTGTTTGGGGTTTGGGGGGCTTTAGGGTTTTTTTTTACATTTATTTTAGCTGAAAAGGGTGTGGAAAGTTCTAATTCTCTGCAGATGCTGCAGTAAAATTAATAAGCTTAACAGGTAATTTAAACAGACTGTGAATCATTAAGAACACTGAAGATAGTGCCTTCTATTTGAAAATTAGTTTTAGCCCTGCATTTTGAGAGAAGGTGGAGCGTACCATGAAGTGGAACTGGTTTCCAAGTTCAGTTCTAGATAAGTAAAAATTCCCTTTCGCATCTAATCCGTGAATGCAGCACTGCTCTTGTATGTTCATCATTTATCTCTGCAGAGCTTGTGAGGAATTGTAGGTAGCTCAAGAACTTTCCTGTTGGGTGTAAAAAAATGTGGTAGATGAATGTCAGCTGCTCCTGTTGGTTGCAGTAGTCTGAATGACTGTGGCTCTGGATTCTGGGTCAGCAATTTGCACATTAAAAGACAGTTACTTCCAAGTTCTTCAAAATCTTGATGTGAAGGGAGTGAAATTGCATAGTTCTAGAATTTTACATGACAAATTTTCCTCTGGAAGGCTCATTTGAACTTAACTATCCTGGAGTAATTTCAGAACTGCAAATCGATTAAGCAAGATGCTTGAAAACACCAGTTGGTTTTCTTCTGTGTGAAGAAAAAATGGATGTCCAATTAACGTTTTGCACAAGAAAATTTGGTTGTCTTCCCTTTGAACCTGCTTTTATGAAGGAAAATGCTTGGACAGAAGGACCACACTGCACATGAGGACTGACAAGGGTTGCCCTCATCTGACAGTCCCCAGTGCAATTTTTTAATTTCTGGCACTATTGCTTATGCTGTCTAGGCATGCCTTTTCTACTTCCGAGTGAACTTGAGCTTACTCGCAAGTATCTTAGTGTTAGACGTTAGAAGCTGTTGAGAGCTCCACACACTTTTCCCTTGGCATTGTCCTTTGGGGAGAACAGCTTGGTATAGCTATTTATGTTGTGGTTTGAATAAATACTGATCACTGTGAGCCAGGTGTTACATTAAAAAAAAACAACAACAAAACAAAACAAAAAAACCCACCAAAAAATCAGACTTCATTTGTATGTGCAAGAGCCTGCTTCTATTGCACTGACCAAGAATAAATGTGCCCTTTTTTTGGCATATCCTTCTCCAAAAAAAACAATGGAATGTTCAAGGTGCATATGTTAATTTTGTTAAACAAACCCCTCAAATTTAAGTACTCCAATTAACAGTAGTTGTAGAAGATCATTTGGGTATCTGTCCTGTATCTCAGTTGTCCCCTGTATTCTGTGGGACATTACTGGACCCACCTGATGGTCGAGGCACTAAATGAAGATTTATAAAACCTGCTTACTCCATGTACTGTATTCTGTCCTGCAGTATACTGTCTGTCTTCACACCCTCCCTCCCCAACCCTTTTTCTTTGTGGCCGATTTTAAGTTAGTGAGATAATTTAACTTTTAATAATCTATAGCATATGATAAAATACATAACTAGTTTGATGCTACAGGTCTTTCTTGTAACTAAGTTAAAATTTGTAAAAAAAAAGAAGAAAACTTTAAATTTGTAAAATCCAGTGTTTGGGTCTTGGGGTGATCTCTAAGGTCCCTTCCAACCCAAGGCAGTCACTGTGTGATTTCATTAAAAACACATTAGGAAATGCTGATGTTGTCTTTTTCCAAAAAAGACAGTTTGTAATCCTTTCCTGGTGTAGTATGTAATAATTTTTCCTTTGCTGAAAGGGTCAAGACGATATGCTTAAGTGTATGAGGCAAAACGGATCATCAATACTGGAAGTTGAGTGAGAGCTTAGGTTCAGATGTAGGATGATTCATCTTGCCACATGTAAAGAGTGTAAGGGAGGACTACCATTTTGTTCCTCAGTCCTGAAGTGTGTTCTCTTTAGTCATGTGGAAACTGGCTTTTCGCTATGGGTGCATAGGGTGTATTTATCTTCACAGAAATGAGTGTGGATATGTGGTTCCCGTTCGAGCGCAGACTGCGATCTACCACTATTTATGAAGAACACATGTACAGGAAAATGACTCTTAAGTACAAGTCATAAATTGAAATGATTATAAAATATACGTGGACAAATATACCATGTGTGGTATCGGTAGACTGTAATTTCATCAAGTGGTTTTTCAGACTTCATAAACTATGAATGAAACATGATTGTATTGGCCTTGTAACAGGTAAAGTAAAATACAGGGTCTGGCTACTTTAAAGTGCTCATAATTCTATAGCTGGAAATAGCCTTTTGGGATACGATTAAGTCTTAAACCTGCCTGTGATTAAAAAAATACATTTCGGTGAAAATCACGTGTTCAGAAACTCTGGGAAACATTTGCGTCTCCACCTCATGAATTTTTACAGTTCCCAACTTTCTGGGTGTAAACACCATGAGCTGCTTTCGGCGAAAGGAGCGGGGAAAGGCCCCGTGTTTCTTCGAGTTCCGTCGCCCCTCGGGTTATTTCGTTGTTTTCAGCGGGGTTTTTTTCCGGTTTTGGTGACTCGGGCTTTGTTTACTTCGGGGCCGTGCCCGGCCGGGCAGGCCCGGCCCAGCGCTGCTGTGCGGCGGCCATGCCGCCCTGCCCTGCCCTGCGCAAATCCTCCCGCTCGCCGCGGCGACCTCTGCCCTTTTGTATCCTGTGACACTCAGCCTGTCTTTGTGCTCAAGTTTATCCATGATGGATACGTTTCCCTCCCAATCGCATATGCCGGGAGCCCGGCGGAGCGCGGAGATAAATTATTTTCAGCTGCAGGCCCGGGCTGGGGGAGGAGGGCAGGAGGGTGGCGGGGCCCCTCCGCGCCCCAGCCCAGCAGGACAGGGCGCAGCCTCCCACTCCCCCGGGGATATGCAAGGGGATGACTCTCGGGCCTCTCAGATCCTTTTTAAATGCAAAAGAATGTAGGAAATTGCCAGATCAGTTGGTTAATCAGTGACAACTGCAGTAGGTGCACAAAAAGCCCGGAGCCATCGGTTGCACGGGGTGTTTTTTCAGCGCCCCAGCGGGGTCGCCGCTGGCCCCACCTCTTGAACACCCGGGCCGGTTTAGTGTCAGCTTGAGAAGGGAATGTAATTGCGAGGAGATTTCTGGGTGACTGATGGCGACAATATAAGTCTTCTCCCTGACACCACCGCCCCGCTGGCCCTGCCACGGCTTTGTGCTCGCCTGGCCATCGCACAGCCGCGGAGCGGTGAGCGCTCAGCTGAATGTCCCCAGCCCACCAAAACAAGGCAGCCATGTAGCCCATACAATTTTCCGTGGTGGGTTTGGTTTGGTTTTTTTGTGGGTTTGGGGTTTTTTTTTGGTTTTTGGTTTTTGTTTTGGTTGTTTTTGTTTTTTTTTTTTAATATTGGCTGTACTGTTGCCTTGTCATGGTCAAACCTCATTAAGGGGTCACGTTAAGCTTGTTATTGCTCCCCTTTATGGAGCTATTTGCGAGACTAACACCTCTGTCAAATGTTTTGAAGAGTATTCTTGAAATATCTTTGTGACTGCAATTGTTTCTCTTACTTATCTGGGACTATTTTTAGATAAATCACCTCACATCTGTATTTTAAACTTATGTTGGGAGAGAGGGTGGTCATGCAACAAAAAAGGCCTCTTAAAATTCCAGGTTGCGTAACATTAAAACTGAAATATTTCTAGATTAGTCCTGTTCCCTCTTCTCTTACCTCATGTTTGCAATGTACTTAAATGTAAAAAAAAAAAAAAATTTGTTTTTTTTTTGTTTATTCCTCTGGTTACCTCATTGAAGGCCTCCAAGTACGTGCTCTACTAAATGGCTCTAAACTTTACTCTTTTTCTTCTGATCAGGAAAGAAAAGACATGCGGAGGCTTCTTCTGTAATATTATAGGTGTTGACTTAAAATTAGCAGTGCTCCCATGTTAGGGCAAAGAGTTTGCAGCCCAACTGTTATGGTGAATGCCTTTATGTGATATAACAGCGAGGCTCAGTGGGCTTGCATCAGAGTCCTTCTAAGTGACGTTGTTGTGGTCTTGTATCAGAGCTTCTGTGAACTTGAATGACGTAGGATATTGTTTCCAAATGTGTGGCACAGGCTGAACTCTGGGCTGGTCATTCCTGCATCAGCTGCTTGACAGCAGCAAGCTGCCAAATATTCGAAGGCTGTAGTGCCCTCAGTTGCCTCAGTGAAAGCCTGTTTTTTGCCAACGTACATCATACATTAAGAAAATAAAATGTAAATCTAGCTTTTGTGGAATCATTTTATGAGAAATATAGGATTTCATGGATTTCTTGGCAAAAAAATGTTACTGAATATCATTCATGGCATTTTAGCTGATTGCACATTGGCAAAACCTGTGACCTTTGAGGAAAGACACCTAAGGTTTTCTCCCCCCCCCCACTTAATTTAACAAGAGACATTGATAGCCTTGAAGTTGCTATTGCAAATTCTTGTAAGGGTGTATTTCTATGAAGGGCTAACTGAATTTTTCTCAGATAAAGGTGAAACTAAACTTTTCAGAAATGTCTAAGTCATATTTGCTGATGCTTCCCACTAAGTCAGAATATTCCTGAAGTGCATCAGGTCATTCTTTTCATCTCTGCAAGTCCTGTCTTCCTTTCCTGGGACGAGGGGAACGAGATTCCTGCCATCCTTTGATGTCTGAACTATACGGACTTAATTTTTAACACAGCTGTGCTGTGTGAAATGTATAGTAGGAAAGCATTCTAAGTGAATTAAAAAAAAAAAAGGTCTGCAGGCATTCAGGAAACCAAGTTTCTTTGGAAGTTGCAGTCAGAAATGATGTTGCAATCACTTTACAGGTCTGGTCTTATATTTTGGCTAATCTGTATGCAGGAGGAACGTACCATGCGTGGCGTCTGTGACAGCAATGAAAAGTAAGCATTAAGCACGCAGGAGACGAGGCATGCTTCCCACGGACATGGTCAGGCACTTGCATAACTGTCCTGGCATCAGCAGTGCTGTGTGCTCAGTAGGTGAGTGAGGTGAAATGTAGAAGCCTCACCAGCCATGTTGCCCAGTTTGAATGTCTTGTCGTGACTTTTTCAATGTTGTCATGGTGTTACGTGTGTTTATGAAGTTTTTGGTGAATGTTTTCCTTCAACTTTGTGAGTAAAATAAGAATGTGACTTTCATTGCTGTCATTTATGTCATGTCCTTCCATGCGGCAAATGCTTAAATTACTACCCCTAACAGCCAGCAGGAGCTTAGCAGTTTTGAAAAGCAGTTTAAATGTGCAATGTTTAAATGCAGATTTAGTAGCCTAATGTTTAATCCTACATTTTGAGGCTCTGGTCTCAAAATGACCTTTGGCATGGTGTTGTTTTTTAGCACAAGAGGTCTTTTTAGCCTAGTTCTTCAAAATAGCACAGTATTTGTGGTGTTTATTGCATTGTATGTAAGGCCATACTTCCATTATGTGAGTAGCTGGTTTGTTTATGTCTGTCAAGTACTTCAGAGTTTTGTCAGCAGTATCAACTAATGGCTGTAAAAATATAACTCTGCGTGACACATGTCATTTTGAGCTTGAAGCAGTCAGTACTAGATGCCTTCTCACCTTCTGTTTATTCAGTTTATTTCCTGCACGGTCATGTGCTTCTGAATTTTTTCCATAGACGGGTTGATAGCTGAATCAAGGAACCTGTTGATTTATAAAATGTTCTTTTGTACAGCATTATGTGAGGATGGTGTGGAGGGCATGGGCATCTGTGTGCTGCCCTTGCTGCTTCCTGATCTTGACTGCCTGAAACTGCTGCTTTGGGAGCAAAACTAATGAAGTTCAGGTTTTTAGTGTCAGCAGCCCTAGATAAGTTATGCGTAGATAGGCAGCCAGTTTAGTTCAACTTATAAAAGTGGGAAACTGCCAAAGACAACTGAGTGCATGCAGCTTTGGAATACTAAGCTGGACAATGGTTAACTACTACTTAAATTTGAGATCTAGCTGTTTAAGACTAGAATGTTGCAAACTGGAATAAATGTAAGCTTTGTCTGTTGAGACAACAGGGTTGTTAAGCAATTCACTGTGTCCTGGTGGTTGGGATCGCACCATTGCTTTGAACAGAAACAGGCTGTCTAGGCAGCCTTAATGAAATATATTCATTGACTCTTTAGGTCAGTCTTCTTGGAGCCATCTTTCATGTTCAGGAACAGAAAAGTGATAGAATTTTATAGCAGAACCTGTAGAGTTTAAGATGGCAGTAAAAAAAAAAAAATCACTGTCTTTTCATACATTCATTCTTTGTTTCAACTATCCACCTTTCTAAGGGTTCAGATACTCTTCCCTTTGTACCCAAGGGACAGTCACTGCTTCTGTGTATGTTGGTTTTAAGTTGCAGGAATGGAGAAAAGATGTACCATCCCTAATTTTAAACTATTTAATTTAAAAAATGTCTGTAATCTGAGTTTCACGGTTAGTCTTGCTGTTAATATGTCTGCATTTTAGGGGGAAGTGAACAGTGCTGCTGGATGAGTATTTTAGCTAGAATTATGGCTTGATGCAGGTTCTACTTTTATTTATGTGTTGGCTTTCTTTTGTTTTGAAAGAAGCAGGCATAGTTGCAGCTTAAAATAAGGCTGTGACTCTTGTGACTTGCTTACCTACCTAGATGTCTACCCTGCTAGAATAGAAGGTTGAGAGGTTAGTAGGTAATTCCAGTATTGGCTGTTTCCTTATCAAAACATTGGTTAATTTATTTTGATCAGGCTGTAGCTGCTACTGTCTTTCATGCTTCAACAGCTGCTGTTAGCCATATATCACATCAGAGGTGTGACTTTTATTGGGGAAAGTAGAATAAGGTTTGGCAGGAGCACAACTGACTGTTAAGGGCTTTGGTCATTAAATTTGAGGCTGGACTTAAATCTGAAGAAATACACCTAAAATTACAGACATCTTCTTTATCGTGGCCTTATGCTATGTTTCAGACATAGTAACTTAACCATCCAGAGCTCAAACATGAAGTTGATTCATGCCTCAGATAAAAATGCAGATCTAAAATCACGTAATGGCAAACAGTGTTTTTGCTCTTAATTTAGATGATGGATTTGTTTGTTTACAAACTGCATCATAAACTTAAAGGTTACTTTTCTTTTGAAAGAGTGTGTGCTCAGGAAGCCAGGCCTGTAGTAGGTTCCCTAGCACATCTCCTGCATTGTAAAGGACAGTTCTTAGCCCAAACCTGCAAATTGGGATGATGTGAGCTGAACTGAAATAATGTGTGTTTAGTAAAACAGAACCCTTACCCTATTTTAATTTGGTTCTCTGGGTATAGTAGCAGATCCAAGCTATTGTGAGCTGATGTTGACTGTTATCAGTGGCTGACTGGCCTGAATTTTATTGGAAGCTTGTCAGCTGAAAAACAGTAAACAAAGCAGATTCAAATGTGGGCTTGATGCTTGTAACCTTATTTTTGGAGAGAAGAAAGCTCTGTTAGCTTGTTATAAAGTTTCATCAGTGCTTCAGGGGAGTAGAGCCGGCTTGTCTTAAAAAATGGTTCTTTTAGCAGGCATGATTTATATAATAAAATGAGTGGAAATTCTTACATGTTCGTAACTGTGTGGCTGTTTCTGTTTGTGATGGGTGAGAGCTACTCGGCTCCAATATAATATTGCCCAGATTACATCAGTCGTTGGGACATAACAGTATCTGTGTGCTCTGCTTTTTAGCATTTCCAGGGAAAGACTGTTCTGTTAGATGAAGACCCTCAGTGCACACTGATGTCCAGCTTTAAGAGCTCCCAATGGCAGTGAGCATCAGTAGTTGCAGTGCCAGAAGTCCTTGAACAAGCAGGGAGCTTCACCATGCCTGCAGTCTGCTCTGGAGTAGTCTAATAGCAAAAGCTTCTTTTGGTCAAGGAGGTTCCTTCTCACCTTGTTGAAACTTCCTTATGGTGTGCTCTAATAAACTGAATGAGGTGGTAAATATTACAGATGGCTTCTGCCTAATAATGGAAATGAAATAAAACCAAATAGATATTAGAGATATGAAGATGGCTCATAGGAGTTTACCTCCAAGTGATTTAGGAAGTGTTAATATCCCAGCCGAGCACTAAAGAGATTTAAGAGTGTGGTTTTAAAGGTGACATTCAAATGCTATTTTAAGAGGAGTGATAAATGCTTGTGCCTTTCCTCTTGCCCTCTGCTTCATACTGTAGAAGGTCCTCTTGACAGTGGCTACAAGAAGGGTAATAAATGTGCTGATATTTTCTCCCTAAAACTTGTCTGGGACAAATCACCTTCAGTCAAACAGTCTGTTCTGGCATTTTGTGTCCAAAGCGACTGAAAGCATCTCTCCTCCACAGCAGAATGCAAGATCTGAAAGCATAAACTTGTAAATCTTCTTTACTTTGGTTGCTGGTTAAGGGCAGTTAGTATCTGCCTGTAGAGTCGCCACTGAATTACAACCAAGATACAAAAATAGTTTTACTTGCTGAGTGTATGGGCTCCCTTGACTATTGTTTTAAAGTTTATTTTGCATGTAAGACACAGTGTTTAAAATTCTGGTTTTAAGAAGAAAAGACAGCACTAGACTACCTTTGTTTATAAAAAATGGATCCAAACAAATCTTTGTATTTCTTGTGGAAAGAGGATGGGGAACACATTTCGGAATAGACCAGTCTTCCCTATGGAAAACCTGAATGAGAACTTTTCTGAATCTGCTGTGTTACTGTGTTGTTGCTTTTTGCTTTTTATTCCCCAGGTCTGAGTGTGTACCTTGTTAGGTTAGCTTTTTGTTAAGTCCTTTTGTCATTACCAATTCTCTTGAATGAGGATTCAAGTTCTGGAGACAGCAAAACTTCGATGTGGTCTTCCAAAGTGCTATAGTTGCAATAGTAGCATAATAACCTGGTGATGAGTAATGAACTCCAATGATACTATTTTGTGTTACCATCATAAAGAAAATTAGGATAAGGATTGAGAAACTCACCCTATCATACGATGAAGCTTTTAAATTTGATTTTCTTACACAAACTGAGCACATAGTTTTGCCAAAATGGGAAGAAGCATTTTGTTTTTCAGTTTACAAATCCATTAAAATAAGATAAACTGTATTAAAAAAAAAAAAACAACAACAAAAAACCCCCATTCCCTTCCTAAAGGCTAAGTCTTGGAGTTTGGTCTGTATTTAGTGGGTCATCTCTGCACACATCTGAACAATCTGTTGTGCCTATAACTAACTTTAGTTCATCATAGAACCTGGTGCTTCTGCTTGCTCATCTGATTACGCAGCTCAAGGGAATAAGGTTAAGGACATGCTGTTGGTAACTAGAACGTTTTCAGGGCTTTAGTTCAGCAGATGGGCTGCTCGGCTATATTCATACATCTGCCTACCTGCTGTGGCAGCTGCTGCTGCTGCGTGTTGTGTTCTTTTGTTCTGTTCCACCCAAGAAAGGAGCACTAGGAAGTCGAGTGAATGGATTAGTTTAAGGTTAAGGCTAGTGTTTTGCTTGCTTCCTAACTCTCTATCATAATAAAGCTTTGGATAAAGCTAATGAATCCTTCATAATGTGAAATAGATTTTTAAGATGTATTTCAGGGGGCTGAAATGCTGAAACTAGCTAGCATTTAAAAAACAGTAAAGTATGTTTTCTTTATGTTGCCTAATGTTATTTCTCTGTCTCCCCCTTCTCCTGCTTTTTCTAGGAGCAGTAACCAGACTTTGCCTGACACTGCGTGGTCCAAAAGAATTAAGGAAATATGGAATGACATGAAGGAGATTAGTTGAGGATTAAAGGCTTTGAGGACAAAACACCTCACCGAGGTGAAGCACAGACTAACATTCTGGTTGTAGCTCCAAGGAGCTGTGTGCTGAAAAAAGATGGCAGATCCAGGAATGATGAGTCTGTTTGGAGAAGATGGGAATATTTTCAGTGAAGGGTTGGAAGGTCTTGGAGAATGTGGATATCCTGAAAATACAGTGAATCCTATGGGTCAGCAAATGCCCATGGATCAAGGATTTCCCTCTTTACAGTCATCTCTTCATCATCCTCCTGCAAATCAAAACCAAGCCAAGTTGACCCATTTTGATCACTATAATCAATACGAACAGCAGAAAATGCACCTGATGGATCAGCCGAACAGGATGATAAGCAATGCCCCTGGGAATGGTATAGCGTCTCCTCATTCGCAGTATCACAACCCTCCAGTTCCTCAGGTTCCTCACAGCAGCGGTGCTGGTGGTCAGATGGGAGTCTATCCCGGCATGCAGAACGAAAGACACGGGCAACCCTTTGTAGACAGTGGCTCCATGTGGGGACCACGGGCAGTTCAAGTGCCAGACCAGATAAGAGCACCGTACCAGCAGCAACAGCAGCAGCAGCAGCCGCAACCGACACAGCCACCACAGGCACCCTCCGGACCCCCTGGGCAGGGCCATCCTCAGCACATGCAGCAGATGGGAAACTACATGGCTCGTGGTGATTTTTCAATGCAACAGCACGGTCAGCCGCAGCAGCAGAGGATGAACCAGTTTTCTCAAGGCCAAGAAGGCCTCAATCAGGGAAACCCTTTCATTGCCACCTCAGGACCTGGCCACTTGTCTCATGTGCCCCAGCAGAATCCCAGTATGGCACCTTCTTTGCGACACTCAGTCCAGCAATTTCACCACCATCCCCCTACTGCTCTCCATGGGGAATCAGTAGCCCACAGTCCCAGATTCTCCCCTAATCCTCCCCAGCAGGGTGCTGTTAGGCCGCAAACACTTAATTTTAGTTCTCGGAGCCAGACGGTACCCTCACCTACTATAAACAACTCAGGGCAGTATTCTCGATATCCTTACAGTAACCTTAATCAGGGATTAGTTAATAATACAGGGATGAATCAGAATTTAGGCCTTACAAATAACACTCCAATGAATCAATCTGTACCAAGATACCCAAATGCTGTCGGATTTCCATCAAACAGTGGTCAAGGACTAATGCACCAGCAGCCCATCCACCCTAGTGGCTCACTTAACCAAATGAACACGCAAACTATGCACCCTTCACAGCCTCAGGGAACTTATGCCTCTCCACCTCCCATGTCACCTATGAAAGCAATGAGTAATCCAGCAGGTACACCTCCTCCACAGGTTAGACCTGGTAGTGCTGGAATACCAATGGAAGTTGGCAGTTACCCAAATATACCCCATCCTCAGCCGTCACACCAGCCCCCTGGTGCCATGGGAATTGGACAAAGGAATATGGGCCCCAGAAACATGCAACAGAATCGTCCATTTATGGGTATGTCTTCAACACCACGGGAGATGGGTGGGCACATGAGACCAAATGGTTGTCCAGGTGTTGGCCTTGCAGATCCACAAGCAATACAAGAGCGACTAATATCTGGCCAGCAGCTTCCTAGTCAACAGCAGTCTTTTCAACAGCAAATGCCAACCTGTCCTCCCATGCAGCCTCATCCAGGGATACATCATCAGTCTTCACCGCCCCCACATCCTCATCATCAGCCTTGGGCACAGCTTCACCAGTCACCACAAAACACACCACAAAAAGTGCCTGTCCTTCAGGTAAGCTACTTCCAATTAGTAGAAAATGTTTTAAATGACTGTAAGTGCCTTTCAGGATACACAAGAACTATGGTTTCAAAACAGCTGTCCCTGTTCAACTCCTTGTGTGTTACTGGTTACGTGGCTTTTTTGGTGTACAGAGGCTGAAGGTAAAATGAGGTTCAGGTACCTTTCTAATGTCCTTATGGTAGTTTTTATATGATAACATTATGGATAATGTGATACATTATCCATAGTGTATCACAAAATGTGATACAACAACGGGACAAGCAGAATACATACTATTTTTTTCAAGTTGGTTCCTTTGGGGAGAAGATGGAAAGCACATGTGAGAGTTGTCATTTAAACTATTAAATTTTTGTATTCGCAACTTGGAGAAAGAAGTGTGTGTTATAATGTGTTTGTTTTGGCCAAACCAGAGTCTTTTTAATCCTAAGGGAATGTTCTGTGGTTTTAAATTAAAGCTGAAATTTTTACACGTGAAAAAAATTTCTGTTGTGAGCTTCTTTAGCACTAAGTAATGAAACTTAGTAATGGGAAAAACAGTTTATGCAAGGAGAAGACAACAATTTGAATCAGTCTGAAATTAAATCTTCTGAGGCTTAAATGAAATGTTAAATAGAATACAGGTTTTATTTAACTGAGGCTCTGATCTGCCATGTTTCGATGGTCATGTATTACTTCTGTGTCATTTTTCAATTAAAAGCTAAAAATGGTAAAACATCTTGATCCTCTAGCTTAACACGCTTGGCTACCTGCTAGTATGTTAAGCTTCAGCTGAAAAAGTGCTTTTTGCAATCTTCACAGTTGCCATTGTTAGCCTTTGACTCGGTCAGTTAGAATCCAAGAGGTTTTGGTACCAGATGAATTAGTGGCCAAGGTATCAAAGGTTTACTAATTTTATTTTTTTTCCAATCAGTCAGTAATTAATACCGAGTAGCTCTGCCTGTAAATACTTGGGAGACAATTGTTGGAATGCAGTCGTAATGACACGATGCTACAATACTCTTAATAAATCATCAAAACAGCTGTCCTGGGCAGTGTCCTGGGCCTGTGCACAAAGCAGCTGCTCAGCTGTCCCCTCCGCTGCTGCCTGCCGGCTGCTCCTGTTCGCTGCTCCGCACAGCGTGAGCCGGCTCTGGGAATCAGATGTATGTGCTGCCGAGAGGCAGCTGACAAGGAGTGGTACTTGGAGCAGCCCAGCAGCTGGGACAGGCTTCCACATTCCCCGTGGAAGAGAGGAAGAGTGGGGGGAACCCTACGAGGGAGATCAGGGACTAAGCTGGGCAAGGGGAAAGTGCACTGTCTGTCTCTGAGAGAGGAGGAATCTCTCTTGAAGAGGCAAAGTGTATCTTCAAGACCGTCTTTCTCTTCCCTGCATACCCCAAAGCTGGTTTGAAAATTTATATGCCTGTGTCGGCCCTTCCTCTCATTGCATCTCCACACACAGACCTTGTTTGGAGAACTTAAAGTGCAGTTCTTGCATGCACGTGGAGTTGTGTGTTCCTGTCTGAGAGAGCAGCTCTTGCCAATGCCTCCTGTTACCAACTGTGTAGGTAAGCAGGATGAAAAGGAGAGAACTCAATACTGTAGGAAAAAATTAAGAGAATGAATGGGTATTTGGGAAGGGAATAATGACTGGACAGGGAAATCTGTGCAGAAAGGGTGGGAGTGAGTAAAAGAAGTACAAGATATGTTTTTTACTCTGAAGATGACAGCTGAACACCTAGCAGGAAAAACTTGAAAGAATTGTAGGAATGGTACCATAAGACTTTTAAGTCTGTAAAGGAACAAAAACCAGTTCACTAGGATATTTCATAACCCGTGATGGTGGGGATGTGGGAGGAAATATTTGAGGTGGACTTTACCCTAAACTGGTGGTGTTCTTCACCAGCATTAATTCCTTGTTTTCATCTGACCATCCAGTAAGCCTATTTTTGGCATTAAAAGGTGGTTAGGGAGAAGAAAGTTTACTTGTAAAATGCACAAGCTTGTTAAATGTTCTTGGGACATTTGTTTTCCTTTAATCAGTGAAGAGGTTAAACACAGACAGCTCAAACCTTAAATGGGCTATGCAACCTATTATAGAGTTCTGAACTGCAGATGAATAGCTTGAAGAAAAGTAAGTGCTGAAACGAAATAATTAGCGGAAAACCACATGATAACTCCAGTTATTTGATTAAAATCAGTAATTCAGACAGTTGTAGCAAGCCAGGTAACTTCTATATTAGCTTATTTCGGTTTAGTTTTTATCTGGTAAAAGTCACTTTTAAAGTACCTTTCCATTAAGTAATTAGTTTGAACCCAGACTGTAGTAATGAAACTCTTAACAGGCAGGCGTTTCCCCCTTGAAAACTGTTTGGATGAAATGAGTATTGTTCAAATCAAAAACTTAACCCCTCCCCACTCCCTGGGGAAAAATGCAGATGTGTGAAACCCCTGCTCTTAAGCCTGAATACAGAGTTGGTAGCTCTCCTGTGTCATGGTTTTCCTTTCATGTCAGTAGGCAGGAGACTTCAGTGAAGAGCAGTTATTTAAATGACTGGTTTGTTTTTATTTGTATAAAATGAATCAATGAAATGAATACAGTCAGTGAAAATGGAAATCACTATGTACTTTAAAATCAACAGAAGTCATCTTAGTAATTATTTTTCAGTGATTTGAAGCTAGCCTTATCATGGGAAGGCTGTAATACTTGTGGTTAACCAAATTACTGTTTTGTTTTTAGATATGTTGGAAGGAAAGTGAAGTTCTTTTGCTTTTAAGTTGGAAGAAATTTGTTGTGTTGATTTCAAGGCTTGTTATTTCTTTTTTTTTGTGTGGAAAACTGCAAATTATTTTGGCTGTGAGATGAAGCTGATGATTGACAATTCATCTGGTTTTGATTAATAGCTGAAAACTAGACATGGTTATTAGGACTGTGTTAGCAGCAAGTTGCTGGCTTCAGTGGAGTTTGATAGATCCGTAAGAACCACTGCACTGTTGGGATGTTCAGTCAGTGTGCTTGGTTTGTCAGGCCCTCCTTTGAAACACTTTTCACCAGAGGTTTTTGGAGGAGCCAGGTGGCCATGGGGTGGGAAGGCTGATTCTGCTGTGGCAGAGCAATCCACCAAGGGGCAAAGCAGAGAGCAGCTTGCCTGTTTTCACAGTGGAGACATCTGTGTTGGGCTTGTGAGCTTGTGTTCTCCAAAATACTCGTAAATTGTTTGGAGAAGAGTGAAAAGTCAGGTGGCAAAATTTGCTGCTGCTGTTGATGTATCAAATGGAGGTGTGGTGAAGAACCTAATAAGAATGAAATGAAATGAAATGAAATGAAATGAAATGAAATGAAATGAAATGAAATAAAATAATTAGAGATGTAATAGGAGAGTCAATTGCTTGGCCATTAAGTTACGTGAGTCAAGACCTGGCCAGGGGAGGTTTAGATTGGATATTAGGAAAATTTTCATCTCAGAAAGATTTATCAAGGGTTGAAGCAGGCTGCCCAGGGAAGGTACCATCTGTGAAGGTTATTTAAAAGATCTATAGATGTGGTGCCTAGGGACATGTGGACATGCTTAGGGACATGCTTTAGTGGTGGATCTTACAGTGCTGGGTTTACAGTTGGACTTGATCTTAAAGGTCATTTCCAACCTAAATGATTTTATGGTTCTGTGGTGCTTGAGCAGTGAAATGGCAGGCAAAAACATCTTCTTAGGAGCAAGTCTTGGTGTTAGATGGCTGTCTGAAAATGAGCTATAACAGGTAAAGAAATAAGTCAGTCGGAATTGTAATGAAAGTAGTAGAGAACAAAACAAAGACTATTACCTGTGTGTGTAGTATGCTGGTGAGGCAAGTGTCATGAAGTTCTGTGTACCTTCCTCAGGCCTCAGAAAATACAGCAGGACTTGAAAAAGCATGGGTTGAGGGGAGGGAGTGTTTTAGTGGGGGTAGGAAGGAGAAAGATGGAGAGATCATTCTAAAATTGTGTGTGATACAGGTGCATGAAGAACATGAATGTGAAATAAGGGTTGTTTGTCACCTGTTTTTATCTCCTTGAATTCTTTTTAGGTATTCAGCAAGTTGCCAAATGGTGAGTTCAGAACTGCACATTAAGATGCTGATCTCTGAGATGTTGCATAGAAAAATGGATCATCATTTGATAGCATAAAGGCACCACATTTGGCTCAGCAGATCTGTGCCATACATAAATGACTGAGAATTTGTTACTGGGTTGCATCTCCTGTGTGCATGTCTGGTTCTTGTCCTCTTTCACGCACTTTGACAGAGGTGATACCAGGTTAGACAGGCCTTTGGAGGCCTAATGCTATGCAGTTGTTCTTACATATCATTATTTTCAGAGCATTTTATTAGCGATAGAGGAAGTGTAGGAGGGGTTTTTTTGCCAAGAATAGGTTGTCCTGGGTGTGTTGTTACACACAACTTATTTACCCACAGCTACTGTGTGGGCTGAAGTTTCGAGTTGTGTTCATTAATCATGTTCCACAAATGCGAGCTACATTATTTATAGTCAAACACAGGAGTATTTAAATGACAAACAGGTATGGTATAGCCTCCATGCCTGACTAAATGGGAGAGCTCAACAATGGGCACCAACAGTGTTGAAGGATTCTGGGTTGCAGTGTCCAGGTTCTGGTGGAGAAGTAACTAATTTTGTATGTGTTACCGGTTCACTGCCAGGTTTATTCTGCTGGCCTTATTATCTGTGGGCATGTGACTTTGCTCTAAATCATAACTCATAGCTGTGTTTGGTATGAACACATTCTTTTGAAATTTCCTGCCCTCCCTTGCAGGGGAGGAGGCAGGGAAAGTCCTGCTGAGTCACCAGCTGGATCACCCCTTTCACAGGCCCTTCCTGCAATTTCAAACTCTGTGTTGCTGCCTCAGTTTAATTTATACTTGGGTATACCAGAATGGAAAGGGACATTAATGAAAACTATAATCAGCTGTATTGGTTTGATGCAATATTCTAACCTGGCAGAAAGTAGAGGTTAAATCAGTTTCTGCTGACACACCAAAATGAAGTTCATTTTCTCCCAGTGTTTGTTCTAATGCCTAAGAGTAGTAAGAAGAGATTGACTCCTTACCATCTTCACATTAATTATCTTTCAGTGTTTCCTGTAAGTTTACATAGTAGCAAATGATGCCACTTAGAATAGTTAGGATTATCCCCATAAATAATATTCATAAGCAATTTCCCACATCTCTAGAGAGAGCTGCTGGCTTTTTAATCCCTCAAGTGTTTAACTTTTGACTATTTTTCTGTTGATAAGTAGAAAACCCCCCAATTTATTAAAAAAACCACCCTAGAAACACTGTTGGGTAATTTTTGTTTTGATGCAGAGGCTATTTCACATGACTGCTAGCTGGTCTTTTGGGGTACTGTTTATGCTGCATGTTCAGCAAAGTCTGGTGGCTGCCTGCCCCTAGAAATTCTAGTTTCCTTTTTCAAGTGTTCACAGACCAGCAAACCAGTGTATGTTGGCAAGATTTTTGAAGCTGCCAGACTAAATGGAATTAAGAGCCCATTTAGACTGAATTTAATTAACTGCAATTGTATATTATTTTTATGTATAGATAAGCATGAGTGTGTGTATTTATATAATATAGATGGAGAAAATGTAGGCAAAATAAGAAGTTGTGGATAGTAATGAGAGAGAAGAAGGGAAGAAAATCCATAGTATTTATACTGAAGTAAAGGTTGATAACAGTGGGGTTTTTTCTTAAAAAATTTACAGGCTTCTGCTCTATTTTGTTGAGGCTCTGAAGAATTCTTCTGTTTGAGCAATGTAAGCAATGTAATTAACTATAATTTTTCAACTAAAAGAAGAACAGCCCATAAAATCTACCTTTGGTCTAAAGTGTTGAAGTTATTTCACCCCTGTGGAGTAGAATTTTCTGTTACACTGATAACTTGATCCATCTGTGAGCGAGTTCCCATCAGGTCTCTCAAAGGATATAATAATAATTATGAAATACTGTGTCTAACAAAAGTTCGTAGTCCTCAGTTGCATTCCAGTCTAACAGTTAATATTAACACATTCAAAGGCTTATTTCTTCCTCACCATTGTAAAGGCTATGTGTGCTTTTGTAAATAAAGTGTTTACAGTGATTTTTCAGTGAATAGGCCTTTTGGTCAAAGATTTGTAGTTTTGAGGTGGTTTTGCTATGAACTTTTTGGTCTTTTTTTCTGTTGAGGAGGCACAAACTACTTTAAGAATACTTCTTCCCTCAGGTGCCATGATTTCACTGTGATGAAAATAATTTGTGCCATTAAATTATCTGCTCTGAAGTTTTGGGTAAAGTCAGTTTGTAGCATTAGCATGAAAACACAAGTCTGTATCAGCATAGTGATTTGTAGGTTTAAGAGTTACCCAACTTGTTCTTCAGCGTGGGTATTTTGAAAGTTTCTGTGAGATGCTGATGACCTGAATGTATTGTTTCCTGAAATCATTAGCATTTTCTGAGGAATCACCCAACTAGAAAAAATTTTAAATTTATGCTGCTCGTTTAGTACTTCAGTATTGTGTTCTTATCTGCTGCTGTTGGTCACTTCCAGTGGGACTTGACAGCTATCTTATTTTCTCAGGGTTGAAGATGTTGTCCTACTTTATATTTATTTAAACAAATTTAAACCTGTTGTTTCAGAGAAGCTTTTTTTTTTGATTGAAAGCTGATAGTCTGATATCATGTGTGTATCATCACTGACCTACAGAGACCAGGATGGAAAATCAGGGCAAAAAAAAGGAAAATGCTTGAATTTTTATTTATTTAAAAAAAAACATTAAATACAGTGGCAATCTTAATAAGGAACAAATTGCAGGTGAAGAAATATTTTCCTGCTTTTTTACTATGGATCATTCTTCTGGAATTCTGTCCTGCTCTTTCTCATGGAATTTAAGGCATCCATTTATTTTAAGCTATCCTGCCCTTGCTTGTATTGTGAATGCAAGTGTCACAAACTTCCATAAGTGTTCTCTCTTTTTTTCCTCTGGAGTAAATTGACACTGTGAAGTGTCAATTCCCACTATGATGGGACACCATCTCTTTGAAGTTTAACTTTTAGCTTTTGTCTGTAGAACAGACAACAATCTGTAGAATCTGTAGAAGCTGTTTTCTCCCTCAGTTCACTAGGCCAGTGCTTTTCACTTTTGAATTTTCAGATTTCAGTTCATTTAATTGTGTGATGATAGTGTAGTCTGGATTTGGGGAAAAAAAAAACAAACCCATAACTTTTTTTTTTTTTCTTTAGAGATGCTATCTGTAAATATTTATAGACTTCTCAAGAGAGTTGTAAAGTTTGGTGCTAAAGTTTGACAAAGTTTGACACCCTTGAGTGATTAAAGCATCTATTTGTACATCTGTTATTTTTAAATATTCTCAAGTTTGGCAGTGTGGTTTAAAGATGGCGAAGCTGCTTCTTGGAAGCTGGTAGGAGCTGGTAGGAAGTAGTGATCAGGGAAGGGGCAGGGAAAAGCTGAGTTGATCTGACAGAGCGGTGCTGAACAGTGGGAACAGAGAGAAAATGGCCAACTTCTGTGTTAAAATGGGGACAGAGAAGTTTAGGGGTCACTCCACCTCTCTCTGCTTGAGTCACCTGTCTCACTGTACTGAATGAGCCCTTGCCAGAGGCAGTCATTCAGTACAGTGGCGCCTGTCACACTGCTTCAGGGTGTACCTTTGTGTCACCCTGCTGGGGGCAAATGGCTCACTGACAGCTTCCCAACGTAGCTGTGTGAACTCAGTAATTCCCAATATCTAATCTAGTTAAAAAAAAAAAATAAAAATCTATGCAGATGAAGGTGGCTGTGGTCTGGGATACAGAACCTTTGCTGCTTTCTTGCATCGACCTGCCTGATCATTTGTTGAACGGGCTTATCTGGCCAGTCATGTTTCCTGGCAGCTCTCCATTGTGTGACCACAAGATCACCCAAGTTGGTGGTGTAGAAGTGGGAATGCTTGCTGGAGCAGAGTGGGGACTGCTTCCTCCTCTGGCAGTGAGCTTTCAGGCCCTTTAATACCCTTACACAGCTTGTGTTTTTGTAGCACCTGCCCTCAGTAACCAGGCCTTGAGTCCTCCCGCAAATTTTGATAAATTACAACTTCCGTTAGAAGTCTTAGAGAGCTTTGTCTTTAATGAATTAGTGACAAACAGGCCACATTCCAGCTTCTCCCACCTTGTCTCTTACTCCACACAAATATTAATGACTGATTTGATTTCAGGAGTGTTTTCTTTTTTAAAAAAGTGGTGCTGTTTTCCAACTAAAGTATTTGCAACTATTTTGTTATTGAAGAGGTGGAAGAACATCCCTTTTCTATCAAAGAACTTGGCACAATTTCATTAGGTGTGTGTCATATTGAAGGTGTTTCCAGTGTCAGTTAATGAATTGTCTTCTTTGAATACTAAATGGGATTTTTTTTTTCCTCAGCATAAAGAATTGTTTAAAAGCATGGCAAGTTAGAAATAAAATCCAGATTAATTTTTTTAGTCCTCTTTATGAGGAAACAGAACTAAGAAACAGGATGACTAAGTGATCTGAGTGTGGGTTTGCCCTTTCCAGGGTATATAAATAATTCTTTTTGATTTTACTGTACTTTATACACTACTTTCCTAGTTAGAATTTTCTCTGTTCCTGACAAGGTTGGTGTAGCCAACAATAGTGTTACCTCTGTTTAAGAAGAGGAACATAGAGAGGATGGTCATAAATTATTATTTATTCAAAACCAAAATTCATAAAACCCCTAAGTTCTTGCTTGGGTATCTGTTACTCTAAAATGTGCCACCTCCTTGCTCTCTGTCACTCCTTCCAGTATTGCTCTTGCTTTAAAGTGCAGCTCAAGAAGACTGAGACAACCAGTCTTAAAGGTTCAAAGCAGAAAATCCCACTTCCTGTGTAGGAATTTGGTACTTGTAGAGGTTAACATGGCAGTAATGCAGTTATACAAGATGTGGAAGAAAAAAAGTGGAGCTCTCTGATTTTTCACTGTTGGGCTGGGGGGGAATCTTTGTTCCTTTGCTTTTGTTGTTCCTCAGTACCCAGGACTGGGATGCAACTCTTTCCTGTTCTCCTCCTCAGCGGTTTTATTGTGTTAGCCAAGCTTAGGAGACAGCAGCTCTTGTGTTATGCTGAGCAAGCACAAATATTAAGAACTTCTTGGAATATGTTTGTATTGCATGGGTTGCTGCTGTAGAAATTAAATGTTTAGAAATCACAGGCTGACAGAATGACCTGCATTGGAAGTGACCTTAAAGAGGATCTAGTTCATACCACGCCACCATGGGTAGGGATGCTGTAGTGGGTTGACCCTGGGTGGATGCCACCCACTAGATCAGGTTCCTCAGGTCCCCATCCAGCCTGGCCTTGAACATTTCTGTGGGTGGGGCATTCACAAGTTCTCTCTGCAACCTGTTCCTGAGGAAATAATTTCTTCTTAACATCTAATCTAAATCCTCTGTTTCAGTTAAAACAATTTTCCTTGCCCTGTCCCTATCTGCCTGTGTAAAAAGTTCCTCCTCTTTTTTAAGAGCCCCCTTTAAGTAGTGAAATCCACAATCTTAACTTTCTGAATACATAATTTCTGAATCTTGGCAGGTTTCTATGGCATATTATTCACCTTTTAATTTTGGAAAATTGCAAGTATTTATCTTCATGAATGCAACACCTTTTGTTCAGTATGCAACCCCAAATTTGCCATTGATATATTACTATTACATTGTAGGGAGTGCCAAATGTTTATTTAGGCTTCAACTTCCACTTTTCAAATATTTATATTAAAATATTGATTTGTTTATATTTTCTTAAATGTAAACTCTTGTTATTTCAATCATAGAGGAAATTTTTGTTTTATACAAGAGTTCCCAAAAGGAATGTGTACCCATTTACAGTAGACTTTTCTTACAGTGGACTGAATAATTTAATTGGCTGAATCAGAAAAAAATTAGTTCATGTTAATTGTTCTAGTTAAATTGTATTCTGTTATGTCTCTGTTACTCCCACAAACAAAACAGCACGTCGGCAGTGACTGAGAAGTTAGTAGTTCCACTGATTTTTTGCATATAATTTTCCTGGAAGGGAAGAGAGGACTCATAACAAACTTTCTAATGTCTAGTAGTCAATATGAACTCTTGTTTTTTCCCCTCTGCTTTTACATCTCCTTTCTTTCCAGATGGCCCTCCATCCACTTGCATTCTGGTACTTCATATCTTTTTTGGCCCTGCAAGACTCTGATAAGTGTGATAATACTGTAATTTTCCTTACATGTGAGCACTGGATGATATGAAGTCCGTCCTTAATTTTATTTTTGGAAGAAATCTCTCTGTACCAGCCAATTATTGCTAAATATAGTGGGAGGCTTATAATACACAGTGCATGTCTGAATTTAAAGTGACACCTTACCCTAAAAATTTGACATCACAGTTTACTTGTACAACTGTGTATGAAATACACAGTTATTAAAACTGGTCTAAAACTTTAAGTATTACAGTTGTTATTTATACCTGTTTGTTAATGGGATCTTGCAGATGTCTACTGGGGCAAGCATTGTCAGTGATGGGCATGCCTGCAATACTGGAAGACTGCTTGGTTGTGTTTCTCTCTGCAGGCCTCCTTTGAAATATTTCAGGAAAACATGTTGAAAAATAAATAATGCTGTACCTGTGGTATTAGACTGGGATTGGGGAAACTTTTGCTGACTGACACAGTTTGGTTGTTTGGTGTCAGTATTGTTAGTGTTTCTGTTGGGTGTGCTTGAGGTGCTCTGCAGTAGTGGTGAGTTTCTGCAGTTTCCTGCTCCTCTGTACAGCAACACCTAAAAATGTAACTCAGAAACTGTGATGGCAATTAGGGGTAAGTTAAAAGTGTTGCTTTAGACACAGCTCTCCAGCTGTAATATAACATTACTATATAACCCCAAATCTAGACCTGGTATTGCTGTAGGCATGTCTGATTTAAGATCTGCCTATAGGGATTTTTACATTTTACCATGGTTGTGTAAAGAATGTCTGGAGCAAGGATACTAAAGATATTTGCACTAAAGATAAGGTGCTTTCATAGAACAAGGTTAATCAAACTGGTTGGAGAATCTAAATTAAGAGTTATTTTGGTTGGTGCTGCTAAATGAGCTAGATATTTGTCCACAGAAAATCAAGTGTGGGATTTTTTGTGAGGTTTTTGTTAAGTTTTAGGGGGCTTTTTGGTTTGGTTGTTTTGGTTGTTTGTTTTTTTTTTGTTTTTTTTTTTATTTTGTGTATGTGTTTTGCAGGGATTGGAGTTGTTTGATTTGATTTTTTTTGTTTTTTTTTTCCATCCTCCCCTCCAGTTCTAATGACACATTCTGATTTAATTATTAGTTTAGTTCAGTTTCACAGGAGTTGGGGAAAGGCCTACCTGTGACATGTCATAGCTAACATATTCAAAGGCTATTTTCATTTGTTGCTGTGACTGTTGAGTCTGAGAAGTACCTTGGGCTTTTTGACATAAATGGATCTTAGCAGCAAATATAACATCAGTGGATTTTTAGCAAGTATGTGATTTCAAGATCATATGACCACTTTCTCATACTGAAGTTAATAAAAGTGCAGTGAAAGGGCCATATGGAGAATTGCTGTCCTCCCGGCCCCCCCCAAAAAATAGTTGATTACTTATGATCACTTCTGGTTTTGTATTGCTTGTGTGTCTGTTAAGATATCTTTAAGTTGGTGTTTCCAAACCATGGTCTGTTATGCCTCTGAAGTCGCTTGCAGGCTACTTTTCTGTGGCCTGGGAAAGTTGATGAAGGAGAGGATGTTTATATAAGTAAGCAACAATATGCATGTGGGAAGTTTATTAGGACAATTACATGTCCACTACTAGAAGCTTGCAGATCTTGACAACAGAAGAACAAAAACGGGGAAGAGGGAAATTTGACAGAACAGAATTCTATGGTAACATAAATCTCACTTCTGATGGAAGCTGCTCAGCCTGGTGTCCGAAATGACAGCGGTTGCATGTCTGTGTAACGCGAAGTGCAGGGACTGCCTGTCCCAGAAAAGTGTGTTGTGACCAGTACTGCTCAATGTCTTCAGCAATGACTTTGACAGGGACATCAAGTGCCCCCTCAGCAAGTTTGTAGATGGCACCAGGCTGGATGTTGAGGTTGATGTACCTGAGGTCTGGGATGCCATCCAGAGAGAGCTGGACAAGCCGGAGGAGTGGGTCTGTGTGAACCTCATGAGGTCCAGCAAGTCCAAGTGCAAGCTGTTACATCAGGGTATCAGTTACAGGCTGGGGGTTGAAGGGATTGAGAGCAACCCTGCCAAGAAGGACTTAGAGGTGCTGGTGGATGAAGGACTGCATGTGACCTGCCAAAATGTGCTGGCAGCACAGAAAGCCAATTGTATCCTGGGCTGCACCAAAAGCAGTGTGGCCAGCAGGTCAAGGGAGGTGATTCTGTCATTCTGCTTTGCTCTTGTGAGACTCTCACCTGGAGTGCAGCATCCAGCTCTGGGGTCCTCAGCACAGGGGAGACATAGATCTCTAGGAGTGAGTTCAGAGAGGAACATGAAGATCATCAGAGGTCTGGGATTCCTCTCCTATGAGGAAAGGCTGAGAGAGTTGGGGTTGTTCAGTGTGGAGAAGAGAAGGCTCTGGAGAGATGTTATTGCAGCCCTTCAGTACCTAAGGAGGGGCTTATAAGAAAGATGGGTACAGGGCTTTTAGCAGGTCTTGTTGTGATAGGACGAGGGGTAATGATTTTAAACTGAAAGAGGACTATAGATTAGATATAAGAAAGACTTTTTCTATACTAAGGGTGATGAAGCAATGTAACTGGTTCCCCAGAGAGGTGGTAGATGCCCTACCCTGGAAATGCTCAATGTCAGGTGGGATGGGCATCTTGAGTTGAAGATATCCCTGCTTTTTGCAGAGGGATTGGACTAGATTGCCTTTAAATTCTTTTGTGATCCAAGCCATTCTATTATCTCTTCAGGACAGAGTTCTCTGTTGGCTCCTGATGGTGTATCCACACCTCACATGAAAGTTATGGATAGTATAGTGCCACCTTTTTTGGAAAGGCCATGGAAAGACCAATGTTATATTTGTTATGTGTTGTATTTGCCTTTGGCTTTGATGGCAATTGGAATAGCTGAGCCTTTTCTGGGGGACTGTAAAATTTTTAATGGGAAGTGTCAGCATGAAACCACAGTTACCCGAGTTTGACAGGTCAATATTAGTAAGCCACCTAGAAAAAGATAGCTTTAGCCTGTGATATGTACCCTCCATATCTGTTAACTTCTTCCATCAGATAACCTTTGTGTAACCTGAATCAGTAGGAATTTGTTGGTGGGTCACACAAACACGATCACTGTTTCCATTTGAAAGGTTGGAGCTATGCAGAACACGCCTGGGGTTATGGAGGTGACCACAAGCCTCCTCCATCTTCCACCCCCACCATCCTGGATGAGCTCCTCCATGTCTGCCTGGTGCAGAAATTTTCATGCAGAACTGTGGGAACTGGTACATAAAAAGTATGCAAGCAGTGCATGTGAAAATGCCTACCTTGCTTCATTGCTAGAAAACCACCAGTTTATTTCTTGCAAGTTAAAAACACAGAATTACTTAAATCTTGATCAGTGTATTTTCCTTTTCACTTATGTTCTGTGAGTTGTAGTTGCTGAAGAAGAGGATGTTTGTGTATTCATAAGTGAAGCAAAGAAAACGTTGTGGGGGAGAAAATAAATATCCAAGAAAATTTGGGCTGTAAGTAGTTGAAGTATGTCTTGCTTTTTCAGTGACCAGCTGTAGGTGTAAAAGATAAAAACTCCCCTCTGTCTCTTTGAAGTGTCTCTACCTAAGGTTGTATCAAACTTAGCCTGAAACAAAACAGGTCTGTAAACCACTCAATTGCCCAACTGGTGGAGATGGAAGAAGGGGTTTTGTATTGATTAACTGGTCTGGAGAGCCCTCAAAGCAGGCCATGGACTTCTGGGCTGGGAGCTATGGGCTAATTTCTGTCAAAAAGATTCCTCTTTTTCTGAGGGAAGAATTTGTTGTACCTTCATTTATCCTCATTGATTCTGATCTCTTATATTAGGGGTGTGTGTAGGAAGCTCTTGAGGAAGAACAAGTTTTCCAACAGCATTAGGAAGAGGTGAAATTTTCTAGGGAGTCTTTTTAGTTGCAAAATTCTTGTTGGCAGGTTAAGACACAGGCCCAGCACCTGGATACTGGCTCCCTCCTGCACTAACCCACTCCTTACAAGTGTAATACTTAAATGGTGTAATGTGTAAATGAACAAATAATGGATGATCAGTAATTTAATAAATTGCCTACTTCTGCTTTTCTCAAGTCTCCTTGTCTAGAGTACTTGAAAAAAAACCCAAAACCAAACAAAACAAAAAAACCAAAAACAAAAACAAAAAACAAAACAAAACAAAAAAACCCACCTTCTGCAATGTTTGGGGTAAACTGCCCAAACCAGGGAATAGAAAAGTTATTGCAAAAGAACACTGGAACTGTGGCATCTTTATTTACTAAGCAGCCCTTTCTATTTTAAACAGCATTGCTGTATTTTATATGACAGTCATGACACAAAGACAATTACTTACAAAAGAAAAAAAATTATAAAAACAGACATTTGAAATCACAGATGTTTTCTTTGGGGTATCTGAGTAATCACATTCATAGCTGTGATGACTTAAGGATGTGTGTGAAGTAGGCTTTATAAAACAGGTAATATTACAGGGTTTTTTTCTGATTATTTTGGCCAGTGTAGTTATAAAAGCTTTTGCATAGCCAACCTCTTCTTTCAGGTTTGAAGCTAAAGTTTCTGTGACCAGGAGCTTGTTTTACCAGCCTTATTAGTCTGCTTAATAGATACTTTCTTCCCCGAAAAAATGTCATTTCTAAGCATATTTAACTTTTTTTCTGAACTAGTATGTGTGATATTTATCATATTCCAATTTGGAATTGTTAAAATGCATTTAATTTTTAATGTAAACAAGATTTTGCTGTTGATTTTTACTGTTCCCAGTCATTAGAAGCAAAGTATTTGTGAAGATTGTGTGGGCCATTGAGTTGAGCTTTCAGCTGTCATATGTGCCATCTTTGAACTGTTTTTCTAAACCTCATCAAGCTTAAAGAGCACTTGGCTTTTGCTTCCAGTACTCCAGTTTTTTTAAATTCTTACCCAAATCAGATCAATTTGAATGTTGGAACAGACTGTCCTAAATTTATTAGATACCAGTTTCATACTGAATTTGCTCTGGTGTCAATTTTACCCATCTTAATTATTTTCATTTCCTGTATTAGGATTTGTCAGTGTTTTGATAAATAGCAGTCTATCTAAAATAAGTTAAATTCCCTTTGGACTTCTCCTTCAAGGTAATCTGTACTCATGCCTGAGGTGTAATTGTTGTTGATGTGGATGATCAGAATTTTGTGCAGTGTTGTACTCTGGCACAAATACTTCTCTAGGTTTACTGGAAGCAATCTTGAGAGGCACTTGAACATTTAAATTTTCTCTTCCTCATTGTACATCACAGCAGTTGTTTACAGACATCCTGTGGTTTAAGTACAAACTATTTTGGTCTTTAGCTAGACAGTCTTATCTTGTTTCATGTAAGTATATACAAATTTTTAAAAATCAGGGGTAATAGGATGGCACAAAAATTACAAGTACTGAAATATTGCAAGTTCGGAAATGCATATGAAATACTGATTAAATTTGAGAGGACTCTACACTGATGGGCTTAATTTCTGTGTTAGTGTTTTGGAGTGAGGTGGCCGTAATTCTGAGGATCTCACTTAGAACTAGGATGGTGAGTAAGCACAAGCTGCTCCACTGCTAGGAGAGACATTCAGCTGTGTAATGCTTAAAGGACACCTTCCTTGGCAATAACATTTAAAAATACTAATTCCTCTTACTCATCTGTAATCCTCTTCCCACAGCTTGAGCTCAGGACTGTAATGGAACCTATTATGGGGAAAAGGTCTATGACTCAGCCATTGAGCCATGCAAACTCTTGGCTTCTTTAATTGGCACCATTAAATCTTTAGTAGTTTTTCTCTTGTAATATATAGGTGTCATTGGTATAAAATGCATCACTGCTGAAGATATATTGTACCTTTTGCTCCATGATTTCTGAGACTTGATCAGCCATAGGTGTTTAAAGACTGGTTAATCAGACTTTCTTAGAAATACAGCTTAATTATTTAGGAGGGTACTGAAAACAAAATGTAGAAAAGCCATTGCATGAATCATTACTTTCCAGGTTATTTTCCTTTTCTATTTAGACACAGAAGAGGGGAAAAGGAAAAACCTGTCTTTGCATTTTTTATCTTTATAGAAGTTATTTTACTTGAAGACTGGGTATCTTCTACATGACAGAGTGTGAGAAGTTAACTCTTGAGCGTATAATCAGAGAAGAACTGGCTTGATGTAGTTAATTTTTCCCCCCTGTTGCAGGCTGGTTTGGGGGTTGATTTGGCAGGTTTTTGATTGCGTTGACTTTTTTTTTGTAATATATTGGAAAGCGAAGGTGGAAACAGCTGTAGTTTGGGAAGGTAGTCAGACATCACTAGAAGCAATTTAAACACTGAAAGTTAAATGTTTGAATGCATATGTATATAGTAGTAAATGCATGCATATGAGGAATAATTGCAGCTTTTAACTCTTCTTTAGTTGTTTTCCCACATACTTAATATGGGACACTTAGAGCTTTTCAGTATTAATGTTGCTGGAAGTGTTAGTGGCTCTGAAAGAGGGGTGTGATGAGAGCATTGGAAAACTGCAATTGTTTGTTCCCATCTGTTGAATCTGCCTTGTTGTATCTGAGGTTGGCAAGAAGGTTTGGTTGTAACATTTATATATACTTTTTGAAAGTAAGTATCAAGAAAGAACTGAGTAAGTGGCAGAAAATGTTAAACTATGTTACTTAACACACAAAATGTAAGTGGTTGTGTGTATGGCATGACGGCAAGCTGCAAAGCTGTAGTTAAAAAAGATCTGAAGTAGGGCTGACACTACAGTATACCAATAAAATAGGATGTAATCTGTGTATGCAAACATAGGTTTTTCTGTCCTTTTTCTTCTACCCACAGAAGACCTTCTGTGATAGAAGTAGCTGTTTAATTACTTTAGTTTTGTTATTTGAGGTATGGCCTGATAATATGTTGACTGTATATCATCCAGCAAACCTGATAGTAATATCACTGAATCCCTTGAGCCAGGTGGACTCTTCCTACAAACAGCGCCTCTCTTCATATATGTAAAAATAGCTAAATGAGCTTTTTAAGTGGCAATTTTAATCATAATATGGGAAAACTTCACCAACCACTAATTTATCCATCATCTAAAGTCTCCTGTAGTGTGTATTCTCCATTTTACATACGAGTGAACCGAGACAGTTACCTAAAGCAAGAGTGAAAGTAATGGGATTTGGGGCTTCTTTGTGTGTGTTATGCTGGGCTGTATTGCCCTGAAGCTGAAGCCAGTAGTTATCCAAGTAGGTGCTTTCTTGTAGCCATCGTTGAGCAGTTTTCAAGAAGAAAGTCCATGGCAAGTCCTTTGCTGGAAAACCCTCTTAGTAAGAAATGAGTACATAATTTAAAAGAAATGGAAAAAATAACCCAAACAAAACCCAACAAAACAAAAGCCCATCTAGGGGGGGAAAAAAAAAAGTATCATGAGTTGAGGCTGGTAGGAAGAAGTAACTTACCTTTTCTGCTTTCATCATTTTCCTGCATTCACTGCTTTCATCACTCCTCATAGTCTTTCCCTTTCCGGTACTTAAGTTTTCAAGGTAACATGAGTCTTGTCTTCAGGATAATGTCATAGTCATTTAGATCTGATTTAATCTAGGAGTCTCATCCATCCTGTGAACTGCATGAGACAGCAGTTGTAGGGTAACTAGGGAAGAGTCACGTCATAGGTTTGAGATATTATTGTAGAAAGTTAAGCAGTAGGGTGTAAAATTAGTTTAGTAACAACAATTATTCTTTGTTTTCTAGTATTTGAAACAGTTAAATAGTTTAGACTGTAATTTAAAAAATAAAAATACGTTTATAATTTACAGTGTGTTTTCTTAGGGTTACAATGAACTTTAATCATTTCAAGACAACACTGCATGTTTGCTCCTTTACTTGCAGGCTGGCTCATTGGTCAGTGCCTGAAGAAAAGTTTTGTATTTCTACTGAACAAGAACAGTTTAATAATGGATAAAAATGGGTTAGAAAAGTAATTCCAACTTATTTGGGACATCTAATAGAAGTAAAAGTGGTGGTGGCAGAGGGATTTTGGAGTTTTTTTCTTTCATGATGTGGTATTTGTGATTAGGGAAATGGCATTTAGAATATCAAAACATAAAGTTACAGTTTTAAATTATGAATCTCCTAGTACTAAGTGTGCTCACCTTTACTGTGAGTTTGAAACAGCAGCAATTAAACACTTTGAGACTTGGAGTAGACATAAAGAGTAGATTGAGATACTGTGGATATATTCTTATGGTATCAGAAAATCTCTATCAAATATGGTCTTTTGGGAAAAAAATCTGAGATGAGGCTCTTTGAATCAGAAGAAATTAGTAAATGTAAAGATTAGAATCATTAAATAATAATAAAATTAGTTTAGAGTAGTTTAATTTTCTTTCTTTGTTGGTACCTTAGTATTTTACAGTATTAGAAGTCCATGTGATCAGAGAATTCTGTGTGGTTTTTAAAATATGTAGCAGAAAAGACTTGAGTACAAGTTGTAGTTTTAAAAAAAGGGCACCAGCACAAGTAATGAATGAAAAGCATTTCATCTTTTGCTTGTGGATACTGTACAACTTCACCTTGCAGAGGGGAAAGATGGCAAGGGAAGAAAAAGAGTACTGTATTATTTGCCTAGTCAGTCTCTTCAAGTCATCCAGATAAAAAGACATTGAAGTGAACGCTTGTCAGCTCCAAACTGAAACCAAAGCATACTATTGGTGCTGGTAGTGTTTCTTCTAATGCTTTCAGCTAATTTTTCTCAGTCTGGTACACTCTTTATTGCCAGATATCTTGGTGAAATTATAAAAATACCTTGTTGCAAACCACAGAAAATTCAGAGGGCTCTGTGATTTAATAAAAATCCTTATGGATGGTATTGTGGAAGTATCTTGGGACCTCCTTTCTATGGACAGGAGTAAAAACTCAGGGGTTTTAGTCCTTTCCACATCTGTTAAAATCTTTAACATCTAGGGCCATTGCCCTTTCCTTGAACTATAAGAACATGATATACATATTTATGCCTTTGGGGAAAACTTGTTTGTTCTTTGATGAGGGTGTGCAGATAGGGGAAGTGATAAACTTCTTAGTAAAGACTCTCTGTGGATTGCATCCTCTTTTCACCAGCCTTGTCATCTGATGCATGTTTGTCATTAAATTGTGATTGCTGTATTTTTTATATGTGCAGGGTTCTTAAACATGGATGTTTAACAAGAAGCTGGTGGTAAGGAACCTTTAAAACAAAACTGCTGGGCTTTTGTTTTCCTAGGTATATAAGGAACTGACTAGGAAAGTGATAGAGAAGTTACATCTATTCCTACTACATTGAAACAAACATCATAAGCTAATAAATTTAATGGCCTAAAAATGCATTTGAAAACATTTACTGGTGATGCTGTATCTAACTGTTTTATGAATGTTTGATGTTGTGCTCTTCAGTTGCTGAAGAGCAACTCAGTCATGTCTATGAGTGAGGGCTTATTGGGCAGCTGTGATCCCCAGGCTTTCTCTGAGAGGTGGCGTTCTCAGAGGTGGTCTAGTCTCACTGAAGACCCTTGCATTAGAGTGCCCTCAGAAGAGGGGTGAGAAGTTGCCCTAGAGCAGATAAGAATGGCAAAACAGAGCTGAATTACTTCAGGAAGGCTGAAAGGACTGGCTGTGGCTGGTGTCTTTCTAAGGCTTCCCAAGACTGGAAGACAAGCCCAGAAGAAAGGCCACTAAGGTGTGCATGCACAAGCAGGGTGCAAACAGGGCACCCTGAGGGTTTAGTTTGAGGACTTTCTGGCACAGGCATGTTGTAAAAAATACAGAGGCATGTCATGGTGCCACGTATTTAGATTGGGGCAATATGCAGTTGTAGCCACAGGGTGCCCATCTGCTCCTAGTGGATTTCCTTACAGTCTGTTGCAGTTTGGTCCTTTGCTTCCTCATGGTCCATAACTTCCTCATGAAGGGAAGTGTAGGCAGGGACACTCACTAATCCTCTTCTCCCTGGTGGCCAGTGGGAGGACCTGGGGGAACAGTATGAAGCTGTGTCAGGGGAGGTTTCATTTGGATAGTAGGAAAAAGGTTTTTCTCCAGAGGTGGTTGGACACTGGAACAGGCTCCCCAGAGAAGTGGTCACTGCCCCAAGCCTGAGAGAGACGTATTTGGATGTTTTCAGGGACATGATGTGACTCTTGGGGTGTCCTGTGCAGGGCCAGGAGTAGGACTGTGGTGATCCTTGTGGGTGTCTTCCAACCCAGGATATGCTATGATTCTGTGATTCATTGTTAAAAAGCGTCAGTATTGTCCTTACAAATAATGGATTGGAGCTCACAGGATGTTCATCAGACAGGTGGACGTTTCTGTCATTTGAATTTACTTGAGCCTTAAGTGCTGTAGAGAAGGCAGGAGAGAACTATTTCCTGGCCTGCAAGTCTTCAGCTTAATCTAATGAAAAAACCACGCCAAACACACTGCCCTTCTCTCCACAGTTTCTCCCTTCCTTAGACTACAGTAAACTTTTTTATTATAAATTACAAGAAGACCAAGTGTACTTTTTCTGAATTCAGATAAAGAATACTTTATTAGAGGTTTGGCAAATCAAAAAAGAAGTATTGCTTCTGACTTAACACATATGCCTTGTCTTTTTAGGTTTTTAATATATGTATTTGTCAAGTCAACATACAATATAGTACCCATCACCTTATATTTCTTACATTTATAGCCTGTTAAAAAAGTTTTCCTGTAACTCTTGGGTTTTAGAAGGGGTGGGGAAAAAAGTACCAGAATAGAAATGCTCTTGCTGTTGTGGTGTGTAATGCTATTAACTGCTACTATTACTTGCAGCAGTGAAAACACAGATGGAACTTTTTCAGTTGTCTGTGGTCAGAGGAACCAGCGCTTGTGCCATATATGCTTGTCTTTGATTTTCTCTGTAGTCATAAACCTGGTGCCATTTGCTGAATGTCACTTTGATTTAAACTTGATAACAGAAAGATTATTGATATGACTAGATATGATCTATTTAAGGTCCCTCTGAAAATGGTTCTCTGAGAAACTTTAGTCCTCTGTAGAAAAAACAAAGTTTTAAGAGGACATTTATCACTTCTATTGCTGTGGGCAGGCCCTAATATACCAAGTCAGCCAGGACTGTTTCGTTGCATTTTCTTTTTCTTGGTAGAGAACAGGGTGTGTGGTGGAAATCATAGTTGTTACCAGAGCAGCATAAACTATGGTGATAGCAATACAATGATATAGGAACAGGTTATCCTTCAGAGAGGATGGATCACCGTGCATTTGACTTTAGTAGCTGAACAGAGAGAACTCTGCGAGTGGAGGGAGGAGGCTGCATGTGCAGGGCGGTGCAGTTTTGTCTCTCTCCTCAGGACCTTGGATTTCAAAGCATGGCTGTGCCCAAGAGAAGGAGGGTGTCTGCATTTGACTGTTTTGGAGGAACTGCTTTGCTTTCACAGTGAATCAAAGGGGCTGTGGGGAACCTGGAGGCAAGCCCAAGAGCAAAAACTCAGCCTGTATATATGCTAAAATGTTAGGTTAGTCTTTTATAATGCTAATTTATTTAATAATAGCAGTTTAATTATTACTGTTTTGCTTGAGTATGTGCAGATGTTTCCTCCTCTATATTCCCCCTTTACTGGAGAAGTTGAAGTATTGTATTAGATTCTCTGAAGACTTTCATCCTGACACATTCTTACTTTACTGTGTGACTTCCTTATCTTGCCTGGTGATGAGCAGCCATTGCCTTGTCGTAGAGGAGTTGGAAAGGTAAATCTCCTGGATATTCTCTGATCCAAGGAATTCTCTAGTAAGCACTAGGTATCTAGATAGCTGTGCCTGGGAATAACTTCACAGACATGACTTCACAAAGAGAATGCACACATTTTTAAATACAGATGTTAATGGCAGAATCAAAGAACTGTTTAGGTTGGAAAAGACCTTTAAGATCCCCAAGTCTGACTGCCAACAACTTCTGTGGTAAAACATGTTGGCATGTTCTGACATGTCTTCTGCTTGATACTGGAGCACACACAAAGTGAAGTTTCCTTTTACTGTGGCCATGCACGGAGCACAGGCTTGAGGTGGACAAGCTGTCAACATGAGCAATGAGCTTTTACCAGTAGAATTCAGTAATTCTAATTGTCTAAATTGTAAAACTAATTGTCCCACCCTTTCTTTGTGTCTGTGTAGCTAGAGCAAGTAAAAACTTGCCAAAATCATGAGTCCTCAACCAGTCTACATTGTGATGATGGAGAGTAGAGAGTCAGGCTGCTGTTGTGTAATATTTAGGACCTGCCCTGCTTGCATTAGGGGTAACCTTATACTGCTAAGTCAGTCTATATTGCCAAGTAATCTCTAGCAAAAAAGGTATTAATAAAACATTTGTCTTGTTGACCATCACATTGCTAGTTGCATACAATCCTTGTGGTAGCTGTTGCAGTGTCTTACCTGTAGAGCCAATTTGGAGCATGCATTCTTCATTACTGTAGAGGTGGCAGTTGTCTGAGATTACCCGATCAACACTAATTCTGATCAATTCTGATCAATGGAAGCAACCTAGGAGCTCTCTTATGGGACAAGTCAGTTGTTTCTTGAGCTGTGAACAAACTGTCAGCACTCATTGCACTGGCTGATATTCCATAGGCTTAGTAATGTGTCTCATATTTTCTGTGAGCACAAAAAACTACATGTGATTACTATTAAATTATAATGGGATGTTTGCATTTTGGATGGTCACATTAGTATAATTTGTCTTTTGTAATCTGTGTTTCTTCATAAGAGTACATGACCAGTAAATAAATAATTCTATTACTGTAGCTGTGCTGAGACTCAATTAAGAAACTGTATTTTGCATAGCATGTTTTTATTCCTCCAGATACTGGAGTGTTTGGGTGATATTTTCAGCTCCACCAAATCATAAATTAGAGTAGTTTTACAGTGATAGCAGAGGACACTAAGATTGGGTTTAATCACTTCCACTCCACTGTTAGGATGCTGTTGACATCAGAATTATTTTTTTTTATTCAAAACTTTTAAAAAAACTTTGGATCAGCAAGTTATAACTTGTTTGTAATTGTACTGTTTTTAACAGGTTTCCAGGAGCAGTTACAGAGCAGGATGACTTAGAGTAGTCTTAGATTATTCTGTTTTCTCCTAAGACTTGATAAAGAAAGAAAATGGTACTGCAGCAGCACTTTGCTGAAACATTAACTTTTTTATGCTCAGTAGTTTTGTCTTGCTAGAAAGGTATCAATAGAACTTCTGTTTTCTATGTACTTTCATCTGAAGAGGTATGTCAAGAAATTTAGATTCCTTTCAAGAGAATTTGCAAAATAGACTTTCATTCTTATGTGGTGTGATGTCTTTCCCTTTATTGCAGAGGTCGCTGACTGAGCTTGTTGGTTTATAAATCCCATTTGTCACTTTGGAACTACAATTTTCTTGGGAAGGTTTCTGAATTACTTGAGATACCAGTTGTTTCTAAACAGGATCATATTCCCCAAAATATTTGAATTTTAATATTAAGTATTTTCATATAGTATAGTAAAAGAAACATATACGTCTTCAAGGTAGTAGTTTCATAGAAAAGGGAAGGAATCATCATTCACAATAAAGGAGAAGACACTGATAGGTAAAACATATTTTTGAAACAATTACAAGTGTGAATTTAGTCTTGAGGATGTTTCTGGACTTCACCTTCTGTAAAAAGAATGCTGTACAGCTTTTGCTGAATGTAGGTACTGGCATGTGGCCGGAGTTTTGAAGGTGGTGTTGATTCTTGTTTACTCTCGAGTTTTTACTGATAGGTGAGCTCTGCATGTGGACAGTGTCAGGAAAGTATTTATGGAGGTCTAGAAAGGGTGACACACTGAGGGGGCACTAAGAGAGGCCTAATGCTGATAGTATTCATGAGAGGAGTTGAGAATTGCAGGGACAAAGCAATGTATTGAGACATGATGCAGAAACTTTCCAAATTGGTCAAGATGGGTAGTTCATTCTAAATAATCCAAAGGGAGGATGAATCCTGAAATTAACCTTTGAAAGGAAGAATCAAAGGAGCACTTTGGTTATGTGATGCCTTTAACACCTTTTGGACTGTCCCAACAGGAAGGATACAAATTCAAAATGAGTGATCTCTGTGGCAGTAGGTAGAGCTGCTGCTGGAAGCATGCTGTAATCTGTCTTCTGTTTTCAAAGAACTTACACAGGTTGCTGGTTTAACTTCCCCCAAGTGAAGGTGATAGTTGAACAGACTTGCAGTTGAGAATATTCTGCAATGATTTATCTAAAGTGAAATTATCCAATGTATGGAAATCATACCAAAGACATTTGTATTTTGAAGTCAGTGGGGAATGACTGAGCACTTGTTTTACTGTTAGACAACTTAGTAAACAATTGTTCAAGAAAATTTAAATGAAGTGGTGGTGGTGGTGTTGTAGATCTTTATTTAAATACGGAAAAGACCATTGAATCTGGAAATAATACCCACAAGGGAAATGAAAGTGTAGTTCCAGTAAAAAGTTTGGGGTTTTTTGTTTGTTGTTTGGTGCTGATGTTTAAATTTCATGAAGTTAGCTGAGTCATATTGCATACTTTGCTGCTGTTGCTTCATACTTTGTAAAGCTCAGTATTGGCTCAAGTTGCTGCTCTGTAAGGGAAATGACAGTATAGTTGATTGTGGTTCAGTCCTTGGACTCTCCTCCTTAACCTCCCTCCCTGCCACTTACCCTTGTTGGATTAATCCTACATCTTGTCTATTTGCTACTTCACGGTAACAGACCTGGTTTGAGACAGCTCTCTGTGCTTTGGGCTGGGGAGAATGAGCTTACACTCTAAAAGTGTAAGCAGCTGTGAAACACAGGCAAATTGATTTTAATTTTTTAAGTCTTAGTGAATTTTTAAATCTTGGAAGCTCAAAAATAGGTTTGAATTCCAGAAATTTTGCAATCTAAAAACAGACAATTCTATTTCTCTAATAGTGTTTTCATTTTTTATTTCCTGGGATGTTGTTGGCTCTTACTGACAATGCTGTGTAGCCTGTTGTGCCACAAATTGTTTTAACACTTCGAAGTTCTTGAAGAATCTCTGTTTTTTTTCTATTTAGCTGCGATCTTTAGAAGGGTCCTGCATTGTGATATTGCATGTTAATAGCATTGACTGACTGTAAAGCAGTGGCAACTGATGAGAAAATGTCCATTGTAAAATTAAGTGGAATTACTGAAGACTGTGCCATGCTGCTGGTTAGGGAGGTGACTAGCCCCAGTAGTCGCTGGTAGGAGTATTAATGTGAGCTCCAGGTTTTTTCACATGATTAAAACAGGCCATCTGTTCTTTGTTAAATGTTTACAAAAACAGCTTTTCTCTAAAAGATTTAAAGAGATGTGGGTCTAGTAAACACACCAATATTTTTGAGCACCTTTTTCACCTTATTTCAAATAATACCAAAAATAATTCTGCTGCAATATCAAATAGAATGAATACCTATTTGTGTTTAATCTCCTGGTTTCTTTCCCATGGAAGATTAAATTCTGTACTAACATACTAAATTATGGCTTTGTTACTACTAAAAGCAGCAGGAGAAGCAATTTCTGTGAAGTATGCAGATAATTTTTTTCAATCTTTTAATAAAAACTTGTAATATACATTTTTTTTAAATTCTATAAATGGAAAATGGGGTTCTTGCATTAGAAATTGTGACCCTGTAACTAGAGCTAATCCTTTCTAGATTTAAAGAAGTAGAACTATTTGAAATAATTCCCTGTGGTAAGCTTAATCTAATATTTATAGTGAAAGCCTGTTGTCCTTCCTTTTCTCCCTACTTAAGAAAGAGCAGACTGGTTTGGGGTAAGAAAATTTATCTTTCAAGCTGCTTCCAGTCTCTTCTCAGTAGATTTGTGCTGCTCCTACACAGCTTCACACTAGGGAGCAATGTGGGGTTGTCAGTTAGGGATAAACGGTTTTAGCATATTGCAGAAGTGCAGCCACAGACTTCCTAGAAAAATAAAAGTATTCACAGCTATTTCTTTGAAAGAGTCCTACAATATAGAAAATCATGTATAAGTGAATTACAAAACGTGCCAAACTGCAAGGGGAGTGGTGTATAGCAAAAGTAATATATTGTCAAGTAATAGCAAATATAACCTACAAAGCCTTACTAGGGCAGAGTTGTCTTTTTATAGCTTCAGTGTTCCAGAGGTTCTGGATGATATGAACCAAAATCATAGTATTATTATGCTTGGGAATGCACATAACTTGATCCTTTAAATAAAAGGCAGTAAGTCTGGGTCATTTTAGTATTTGTTTTAGTCTAATGTGTAGTCTCCAGTTGTTTTAGAGCCTGAGAATGACTCTTGTGGATAAGGTTTCTGAAATGTAAAAATCTGGAATTTCACATGGTACTGTAGCATGGCAGCAATCACTGCCATTCTCAGAGCCTTACCTTCTGGCAGACCTTACATTAAAACTGTAAATGTCAAGTCATGAAGGGCTGACACTGCTGTTGTGGAGGTTTGGACAGCTTTGCTTTCAGATTTGCTTATCACCTTGCTGAAAGTTGTTTTTCAGACTTAAACAAACAGAAACAACCCACAAAGTCTTACAGAGGCAGCAAGGATTCATTTTTTTGAATACTGAAGCATTTATAAAATATAATATTGATTTCAGTGATGGTCAGACCACTAATGAAGTTGCAATGTTGAGAATTTTGTAAAATTAAATGTACATGGCATTACTGGTTTCTTGTGGTTTTTGATACTTGTTGGTTTGGCTGTTTCATATGTAGAAAAGGAAGAAAAATAAAACTACTGCTACTTTCCTGTTCTAGAAAGTTGTGCCTTATACATAAACTTCTAGGTAATTGTAAAAGTCTCTCTTAATATGCCAAACTAATAATGTAGTGCCAAATTCAAGGTACTTGCTCAAAACTAAATCTACAAATAATGGAAAGAAAACCCTGGAGTTCTTATGTTATGTATAGCTGGTGAGCAGTATTTTAAAACAGGATTGAGGATGGTAGGGGACAGCTCAGTGAAAAAATTGGTGAAACTTACACTTGAAATTTCCTCAAAATGTAGGATGCATGTGATACAAAAGAGCAGATAATGCAGAAATATATTGACTATTTTGCAAAAATACAGGTTGAAAGTACTCCTCTGAAAACACAGTGATAAGGAGTACTTACAGATGATCTTGGTAATATTCCTGTATTTTCCTACCTAAAAATAATGGTTAGTACAAGCACATAACAGTCCAAGGTACAGAGAAGACAGTTTTATTCTGTGTCATATAATAAATCCGAAACACTTAATTCAGTCAACCAAATTTACAACCAATCAGAACATTTTAGAAGATCCATTTTATGTAATGTGTAGTTGGGCTGCAGAACTCATTGTTACCACTGACTTCCTGGGATAGTGTTTTCTATACAGATACCCTGTTTTTGTGAAGTTCCCAGCATGGAGCTGTACATGCCAGTGGTGACTACAGATTTCTAGAACAGGTGTTGATTCATACTTCACAATGCCTAACCATGAGGTGGTCTTGAGGTGGGACTGACTGAGGCAGTGCTAATGCAATGAGTGTATCAGGTTTTCTTTAGAGATGGATTTCCATTGCAAATTAGACCCTGTTGCGCAGAAAAGGATCTTAATAAATATGTGGAGGACTGAAACATGCAGAAGGCACCCTTGGAAGATCTTGGTTAAGCCAAGAGACTCAGAGCATCAGTCTGTCACTCAAGCCTTCCCTCTTGTTCCATCGCTTCCATGGAGAACTGTAGTGCGTAGCACGTACCATTCAGACCTTTCCCAGACAGCAGAAAAAATTCTTGTCTTAACTTCCTGACAACCTTGCTTCCTTTGCTTTTGAGTATGTGAGTGTGTTCAGTGGACAGTGGGTTTATGTTACTGTGAAGAAATGGCAGAAGTTAGGACTGCAATGGTTCAGTTTGCTTACATTGAGAAAATTGTATTCATATAGTTGGAAATACATACATGCATTCACTTTCTCATGTAATATCATCAAGAATTTTGTTTCCTAAATTTTAAGTGCATTTCTATTTAGATCTAGGTGGCTGAAGTAGCTATATCTGTGTATGCCCATCAGTTCTCCTTATGCTCAGGGATTGGTTTTGCAGTCTTTCATTTGCCCGCTTGCCACTTCTCAGTAAGTGCCATTTGGAAAAAAAGTGGAGAAAAGGAAATGCAAAGAACATTACAGTTACACTGGCACTGCTTTTTGTAGAAGTAAAATTCTTATTTGTTATAAACTTTTCTTCTGCACAATTCAACAGATCAAACATCTCAAATGGCTGTCCTTTGACTACATGATTAATGGGGAACTTGTCCACCTAGAATCATTCTGACTTAATTTTTAGGGAACAGAAAAGGAGGAGAAACAGAGAGAAAAGAGGGCGGGTAAAATGATCTGACCATATATGTAGGTGCAATAAAGGCATCAGTACAGTGTCATGCTGTTAGTTTTCTGCTAAAAAAGCACTGTTGTCCTGCATTTATAACCTTGGGCAGGCAGGTCAGAGCTTTGATATGCTGCAAAGTCATGGTAGAGCTTAGATACCTTTTGACTGCAGACTCATGGATCTTTGTGTAGAACAGAACCATTGAGGTGAAAATTGTTGTCAGTATATCCAATGTATTTTAATCTAGGCATTTAACATTTATGTAATTATACACAGATTTTCCTGCAGTCTGTAAGTTTGGTGTAAGCCTGATATGCTATAGAGACTTGGAAATAGGATGTTTATGCAGGTTCATGAGCACTTACCGTAGTTCTCCGTCCAGTCTGGAGCAGGAACAAATCTGTTTTGAGTAGAAGCTGGAAGCAGTGGATCTTGGACATAAAACGTAACCTTGCATTACATTTTCAAGTGGCTTAATCCTTCACTTGCTAATCAAAATACCTCCTGTCACAGATGAACCAATGTAAATTGTCTTAATTAATTTTTTATCAATATAGCCTGTGAATATACTTTTATTCTCCTTCAAATGTCTAGAAACAAACTTTAACAATTTTCTTCCCAAAGGATGAAATTCCAGTTCAGCTGAATGATTTTAAATAAGTTAATCATTCTACTAACAACTATTTTGAAATGTCTGAAACAATTGCTTTTATTTTGTATCAATGTGTTGAAGACTAGATATTTTCTATATTTTCACTTTATGCAAGCTTTAGAATAATTTTACCCTTGATATATCAAACATCTCTAGTCATTTTGCTACTGTTCTGACTGCAAAAAGCTTTGTTCTTTACTGCTTTACTGCACAGTGTCTCAGATACGCTGACTCTTGTTAATAGGTGAATCTTGTGCTTAATATTTTCACCCTCTATTACCTCATGCTCCAAAAGAGCAAAGTTTTAGAAATCAAAGTTGCAGATCTACAATTTTTATTTCTATTTATCTCTCTCAGCATTCTCCGTCGGAACCCTTTTTAGAGAAACCAGTGCCGGATATGACTCAGGTTAGTGGACCGAATACCCAGCTAGTGAAAAGCGATGATTATCTGCCGTCAATTGAGCCGCAGCCACAGCAAAAGAAAAAGAAAAAGAAAAACAATCACATTGCTGCAGAAGGTCCCAGTAAAGGTTTTGGTAAGGAAGACTTTCCTGGGGGACTTGACAGCCAGAATCTAAGCAGAAACTCAGTGGATTGCTCCCAAGAAGACAAAAAGAAAAAGAAAAAGCCCAAGGCAAAAAAAGACCCGAAGGATCCTAAAGAACCCAAGGAAAAGAAGGAACCCAAGACCCCCAAAGTCCCTAAGACCCCTAAAGAGCCAAAGGAAAAGAAAGCAAAAAATACCACGCCAAAACCCAAGACCAGCAAAAAGGCTAGGTAAGTCAGGAAACTTGTATATGCAATGAGAGAAAAACAGTGTGTTTGTGGGATTTCTAGAGCATCTGTGCTAAATGGCGTGGGTGGAGAGGAAATCTTGTTTTGTCGTTTGCCTTCTACCATCTACAACATCATGTTTTTGAGAAGCTTGGGCACATTTCTCTTGTTTGACTTTCCTGTTTATGGCTTCATGGTTATTTTAAGCAAGCTGGAAAGGCAGAAGGTTAGTTTTTCCTTTCAAGGCAGAAAAGTTTCTGGATGTGTTAGATTTCAAAACTAACTCTTTCTCCTCTAATGCTCGTTTGTCCCTTGTGTGTGGTTTTTTGTGTTGAGAAATTAAACTGCTTCAACATTAATGTAGGGTTTCAGAGATGAAGGCTCAGAGTAAAATGGTTTGATGATGTTTTTCCATAAATAAAGGAGTTAGGTACTTCACGTTGTTGTATGCTGTGCAACCCTTGCAGACACTGTTTTTTACTAACACAACTCATGGGCTCTAAGCTCTGCTGTTAAAAAGGCATTTTTATATGGATATTGATGTGTCCTCGCTGTAGGGATGATATTCATTTTCCTGTTTCAAGTAAATAAAATTTTTCCTAGCAGAAAATCTTTGTGGATAGACCAGATGGTTCAACCATGTTTCTTAACAGTGTTTCTTAACTTACCATTCAGTATTGTGTACCTTTATCAGGATAGGCTTAAAACATTACAGAGTAGTACGAGAAAGAATAAACTGTCATTACACATGAGTAAATATGTCATAGGTAATAGCACAGATTCTTTCCTTGTCCCTCAAGTCCCTAAACACCGTGGTTATAAATGCCTACTTGGAAGAAAACTGAGACCACAAAGACATTAAAGCTCAATTTTTTTTTTTTCATTTGTACCTAGAATTTCTTACAACTGTTCTGAATTTGTTCCAAACATCTGAATCTGTTTTTCAAGATGTGGCTAGAGTTAGAAAATATAACTTCCAGATGGAAGCACAGCCAGACTTGGTTAATGTAAATCAGTTTGCAAAATCCATTTGTATTAGGGTCTAAAAATTGCACTTAATGAATCAGCTTTGCATGTATTCTACAAGACTGACTATTTATTGGTTAGGTTTGATAAAGCTCTATAGCTAAATGAGGATGGACAGTAAGATGTTACTTGTTGCTTTAGCAAGACAGAAAAGTTTCTGTACTGGCAGAGATGATGTTTCCTGAAGAATTTTTAAACACTGGCTTGTAAAATCAAGTGTTGAGTACAGGTTATATTAACTGATCAGTAATTTACAGCTGATCAGCCTATCCCTATTGCAGCATCTACTATGACAGTGTACCAGGCTGTCCTAAGGATTGGGTTTACATACAGAGCAGCAATTCACAGCTTAGAAAACCTCTTAAGTTACACATCACCTGGTATGACTTTTTGAAATGAAAGTAATGTATCAGCTAAAATAGCGTTTTTATAGAATCACAAAATGGTTGGGGTTGACAGGGGTCCCTGGAGGTCATGTAGTTCAACCCCCTTGCTAAAGCAGGCTCACTTCCAGCAGGTTGCATGGGGTCCATCCAGGCAGGTTTTGAATATCTCCAGGGAAAGAGACTCCACAGCTCCTGTGGGTAGCCTGTTCAGTGCTCTGTCACCCTCTATGTAAAGTTTTTTTCTTTTTAGACAGATGGAACTTCCTGTGTTCCAGTTTGTACCCACTGTCCCATGTCCTGTCAGTGGGCATCTCTGAGCAGTGTCTGGCCCCATTGTCTCCACACCCATCCTAAGATACTTGTATGCATTGATAAGATCTCTTCCCACTCATCTCCAGGCTAAAGAGGCGCAGCTTCCTCAGCTTTTCCTCTAAAGAGTGGTGCTCCAGTTCCCTAGACTCAGTGGTTTAAAGACTGACCAGACTACATAATAAAAGTCATTGAGCATTTCCCAGATCTTTCCTGCCAAAAAGTAAAAGACTTCTTACTGCAGGACTTCTCAATTGACTACATTGAAGCCTTGTTTGGTAAACCATGGTTAGGAGGAGTCTCCCTCAAAAACATCCATGCCTGATGGTCTGGACATCAGAGCTCAGGGCTGGTCTGTCCTGTCCACTCAATCCTGATACCTCTATGCACATCTTCTCTAAGTCTTGGGACATGCTGTGCAGATTAAAGGAGTAGTGTTTCCTCTGAAGGAACAGAACACTGCTTTCTTAACTGTGTTTGTAGGAGAGTCTTTATCTTCTTTCCCACGTAATGACTCCTGTCCCTGGCTGGCTAGGTGATTTACAGTATTCTAGTACTAAGCCCTGTTGTTTTACCTGTGAGAGAAACATGTTTGGAGCAACAGCAAGAGCATTCGGTGTTCCTTATGCTTATTCAGGGGTGTGGAGAAAATTCTATTTTTGCTGTAATGGGCTTGTGTCTCTTGTTACCAAATGCTCTCTTGACAACAAGGTTTTTCTCATTTTGTGGTCTTGTCAGCTTCAGTATCAAGCTTCTTTGAAGAACCCAGAGATTATGTGGGGATTCTATGCTGCCAAGGAATTTTAAATCAGTGAAAGAAATTTGCTTACTTTGGCAACATCAGAGACCGGGGAACCTGTCCAGCAAAGATCACTGAATCAAGTTTTTAAATAAATCAACAGTCCAAATGTTTAATCATATAAGCCACAGTATTTCAGCAGCACTAACTCTGGAAAGGAAATATTACAGTAGCTGAGATGAGTGAGATTAATGCAATTTAATACAGATTATGGATGATTATGTAGAAGTAAAATATTTTGATAAAGTTAGTATCTGGCATATCTTTACTGCTACTGCTTATATTCCTCAGTATTTTGCTTCTAAGCATTGAAAGGAGTAGTGTGGTTTAGAAATCTAAAAATGCTGTGTGTAACTAACGGTCCTCATTCCTGAGTAAGATGATCAGCTTCAATAGAAGAGTTTTGCAATCGTGTAAAATTAAGGTAAATAGTTAGGTATTTATTGAAGAGCAATAGTCTTTGGATAGAGCATAATGAGTCCGTAATATTTAAATTTGACACAAACTATACTAGAGCATACATCATGGATGAAAAAATCTGATGTTTAATTATCTTAACCATTTTGTAATTTAATATAGCTCATAACACTGTTATTTTAGTTCCAATTTCAACTAAAAGTATAATCCTTTTATGTAACAAATAAAAACAAAACCCCAGAAACTTTATCCTTCACATGTCTGTTACCTTTGGTGCAAGTTGTGACAAAATGAGCAGCCTGCCTCGCTGAAATGCACCTTCATGTGAGGGACAAGTCAGACTGGAAAATGGAAGAAGCTGATTAATTTAATGGTGGTTTGAATTGTGTCATGGGATCTCAAAAAGAAAGAAAAAGCCCAAACAAGCTGCCAGTATGTTACACTGCCTAGTGAAAGAAAGGTCGCACATTAATATTGTACTATGACACTTCTAATGGATATTAGCCCAATCCTACCAATACTGAAAGACAAAAAAAAAAAAAAAAAAAAACCACAACAAAACCCCAACAAAAACAACAACAACAAACCATTGACAAAACAAATCTCTTGTGGACCAAACTAGTGAAGTTTGAAAGCAAAATGTAGGTTAACCTAGGATCACAAGTGAAGGGTTTTCATTAAATTGGGTGGGTGCTGAGTATTATGTGGGCTCTAAACGTTATGAAGCCAGCTTCAGGCACATGCAAGCAGGCAGATTTTTCCAAAACTAGAGGGACAGGGAAAGGCAAGTAATCCTACTGAATTGCAAAGTCATGGCTCAGATGTCTGTTCCTCCTGTGCCTGTCCCTGGAGGAGATGAGGACCACCTGTTTGAGAAGATCACGCTGCAGCACAGCTGATATCTCTCCTGCCACTTCCTATGAAACCCTAGAGAGTGGCCACTGATTATAGTGGCAGGAGCAGTAACTATTTGCAAGGGCCAAATGGCAGCTATTTGCAGGAGCTCTTGCCTTGTCCCATCTCCTCAAAGCAGTGTGCTGTACTTTGCAGAGCTGCTCATATCTGCTTCTTCCCCTCCCTGTAGCAGGGAAAATCTCATATTCCCCACACTCTGAGCAGCAGCCTGGGATACAGTGTAGGATGAGTGGGTTGTTGCTTACAGGGGGAGTGCTAACCATGAGCATAATTAAAATTTTTAGAGGGAGGTGGAGAATGGCTCTTTTGGCGCAGAGTTCAGCTGTTTGTTGTATCGGAAAGGGGATGGCTCCTGGCCACGGAAGTGGGAAGAGCCTGCTGCGCGGGGGAGCGGTGCGGACAGCGGGACACAGCACGCTGGGGAGCTGCAGGGCAGGAAGAGAGGGCCCGAGGCAGTGGTGGTGGTTTCCACTCCCAAGGTCAGATCATCCTGAGCAAGGCAGGAAGGGGCTGCCTTTGGGAGAGAACAGGAAATAGTGCAAGATTTCCACGCATGTGTCTGCTGAGGCTGTTCCTGTTCACACCTGTCCTCATCTCCCTTCTGAACCAGCCCAGATGCCTGATATTTACCTTTGCTTGTGCTGCATGGCAGGCCTTGTAGGCTTCACTATTACCAAAGCTTTTTAGTAATTTGGCTGACTTTTCAGGCTGGAAAAAACCTTGTTGTCTCTTGGTTTTCCTACTTTTTTGATATGTAAAAACTGATTTTGAAAAAAGTTGTTTTGATTACACCAGGAGCTTTAAAAAAAATAATTGTTTTCCTTGGGTAAGGCAGTGAAGTATAAGTCTCACATCTCTGACACTTTGGAAGGTTAGATTGTTTTTCAATGTTTTTTATGCTCCACAGTGAATATGTAAAGTTTGCCTAAGCTATCGTGAATCTGTTACACATTGTTAGACAATGTTCCCAGATGGTAAAATAAAAATCAGTAAGGCATCTGACTTACTTTAGATCATAGAATTATAGGAAAAAACCCATCATCCAAGTCATGATAGTTGTCATAAATTATACTAATAATAAATATATCTATCAGTTACCCAGATCAGGTGAAGTAATTACACAGGGTAAACATATGGACTAATTCCCCTCTTAATCCTGCAAAGCATGTCATGATTTTGGGGTCATTTTTGCGTCAGATGGTTTGCCCCTCTAAGTTTCTGGAGTTTCATCTAGCTCTCTTGGGGGTTGCTGAGCTGATACAAAACACTATGTTGGGCTTTGGATATCTTTCTCAAACTGTAAATCAAGCCCTCTTTTCACTTGTCCTACTTGCTGTTTTCAACCTCTTTTTCTTCATGTTGTTTGTTTGACCTTCTACAGGTTGTCTTCTTACTGATCCACTTTGGTCAGTATGGTGTGCAGTCCTTGGGGGTAAGAGGATGAAACCAGAAAATTATATTGGACAGCAAGATTGTAAAATACCTAATCTGAAATGTCTGTATTTATATCACTAGATTTGAGGGACGAGATTGACTGACAGGTTTTAAATACTTCAAAGTTTTGTGTGTGTCAAATTCTGCTCCAGTTTGTCCTAGATTTATAGTTCTTGTTTTGGGACTGGACAGTTACCTTGTTACTAGTGGGCCTTGGCTAAATTTTGCATTCATGCCTGTGTAAAAACAAATATGAGAGATAGTTGTCTGAATATGTATGTTACAGTTTACTTTCCTTGTTGCCAGACTCGGAAAGTACTAATGATGTGTACCCAGAGTTGAGCACTGACAGGGAGACCTAATGGCAGAGTCTCTAAGAACAAATCTCTAAGTACCTGCCTGTTCTTCATGGGGAAGGGCGATTCTGTTCCAGGCTAATGCTGTTCCTGGATCGCCTGAGTGTGATCTGCTGGGAAGTGCAAAGGCTGAGTCAAAAGTGGGTGCATTTAATTGTCAGGAACAAATCACACTGGCCCTGTGGGAAGATGAACAATTGCTGACAATGCAAGGAAGCTGATCGCGCTGGCCAGATGAAGCTCCTGCGTGTGTGATGCACCGGGAAGTAGTGTGTCCCCGCGTTTAGAGGAGTGGTGATGTTCTTCTATTTCTACTTCAGCTTTTTTTTTTTTTGTTTGTTTGTTTTCCCCTTTCTTTCAAAGAAGTTGTAGCTATGCGTTTAAAAAGAGCAATTCTGTTGCTGAATTTAAAATTCCCGGGTGAGCTGCACACGGGCTTTGTTCTTCCCGAGTTGGTGGCTCTTTCCACGTGTGTGTTTATAAGTGGTATGGAAAGGGAAGTGATTTGAAACTTTGTCCGAATCGCTTCGACCGCGTCTCCGTTGCCTAGAGTGCCTGTGTACACCCAGGCGCACGGCGCGGGGGTGGATATAGGTCATGAAGTAGTCACGGCTCGGAGAGAGCAAAGTCTCTCAGAGGCCAGAAAGGAGCCCGTGTCGGGGCGGACCTGCTCGCAGCGCCGGGCTCTTTGTCTGCGCCCGGCCGGCCGGGAGCGCAGCGCGGTCGGCGGGTCGGCGGGCCCTCGTTAGCTCTGCCCGGCCTTTCAGCAGGCTGGTGTTTTATCCCGCCTAGCCCACGCTATTCTTCCCGGCTTTAAGCCTGTTATTCACAGGCGGCCGTGCACCGGGGGCACGGCACGACGGCTCAGCTTTAATTGCGCGCCCCGCTCCGATTTACGGGGGTCAGGGGGGGAAAAAGCGCCGGGCTGTCAGCGCGCTTCACCTGGCGGCGATCTTCACCTTCCATTTAAACAAGTTCGAGAAATGCGCCAAGCGGGGTTTTTTGTTTGTTTTGTTTTGTTGCTGTTTGGTGTTTAGTTTTTAGCCGGTGTTTGTGGAAGCGGTTTGGCGGTGATTTGATGAAAGCCGGTGTGTGTGCGGCGGGGGTTCCCGTGCCGCGGCCGCGCAGGTGCCGGGAGCGGGCGGGCGCTGATTGAGGGAAGCAGATGGCAGCGCTCGGTGGCCGCCGGCCAGCGGAGCAGGTGCTGGTCACGTGGCCGCGGGTTGCCGGGGCGACGCCAGCGCTCTCGGCGTGCGGATGAAAAGGCGAAGGGGGCCCCGCTTCAGCTGCGGCTTTTTGTGCCATTGGTGGCAGCCAGAGCGGAAACAAGCGCCGGCGGGGAGGGAGGGGAGCCCGCCGGGCACCGAGCGAGGGAGGAAGGGAGGGAGGGACGCGCGCTGCCCGGCCCCGCCGCCTCTCGGGGCTCGCCCTCTGCCCGCGCTCCTCCCGCCGTGCCAAGCTCTGCCCCCGCTGTGCCCGCGCTCCTTCCGCCGTGTCGAACTCTTCCCCCCACCCTCTCCCTTTAATTTCTATTTTTTTTTTAATTGTCACATGTTAAGGTGGTCTTTTTTTGAGCTGTGTCGAGTCCTGTTAATTTCACAGGATCACAGGATTGCTAGGGTTGGAATGCACCTCTGGAGATCGTCTCATCCAACCCACCTGCTAAGGCAGGGTCACCTAGAGCAGGTGACACAGAAAGGTGTCCAGGCGGATTTTGAATGTCTCCAGAGAGGGAGACTCCACAACCTCCCTGGGTAGCTGTTCCAATGCTCTGCCACCCTCAATGTAAGGAAGTTCTTCCTCATGTTAAGGTGGAACTTCTGTTTTTGTTTCTGGCCGTTGCTCCTTGTCCTTTCACTGCGTACCACGGAAGAGATTGAGATACTTATATGCATGAATGAATCATGGAATTGTTAGGAGTGGAAGCAACCTCTGTAGATCATGTATCCTCAGTTTTCTCTTTAAATAAGCCCAGCTCCCGCAGTCTCTCCTCATAAGAGAGATGCTCCAGACCCCTAATCATCATTGTGCCCCTCTTCTGTATCTTATCCACTAGATCCTTGTCTTTGTTTAACTGGGTAGTCCAGAACTGGACACAGTACTCCAGATATGGCCTCACTAGGGCTGAGTAGAGACAGTTTTGCAGTAATACAAATCCATGTTCAAAACTCACAGTCTTTTAATGTGTACTTTTTTTTTGTGGTTTTGTTTTTGGGGTTTTTTGTTGGTTTTTTTTTTTTTGTTTGTTTGTTTGATTGGTTTTTTTAACTAGGTAATCAGTGTTAGTTTAAGCATAGGCTGCAAGCAGAAAAAAACATTGTACGTTGTAGCCGAGTTGTCACACTCCTGAAGAGACGTGTGATTGTATTGGAAAATTTTAAATTACAGCTCCAAAATACACTTTTGGTGGGCTAATGCACTGATCAAATCAAACAAACTTAAAGCTGATGTTTAAATGAGAAATTACAAATGTGAAGATCATGAAAAAAAACAGACAGTTTCCCAGGTATGAAATTAAAGCAATGAGAATGCAGAAGCCATACAAAAGTGTGTGATACAATGCTTGGTAACCTGTGCTTGCCGTGTATCAGGTACCAGCACACAGCTCTGCTCTGCTGTCAGCCGTCTCAGCAACTTCCCTTAGCAAGCCCCTCACACTGGTAATGGGCTGCTGGGAGCTGACCACAAAAAACTAGTAAAAACCTGCCTCAGACTCAAAGGCTAAATATGCTTTAAAATACTAACTTCTATAATTGATTTTTGTTGCTGTTTAAAAATTTCACCTCTGCCATGCTGCAGATCATCTCAGTTTGTGATTTGGTGGCACTGTATTTAAAGCTGTATTTTAATACATATGTCTTCACCCATTTCCAAGCCTCTGAGTGCAGCTCTTCAGGTGATGAATGTTTCCATAGGGGAGGAACAACCCTCAAAACATTTTTGTCAGTGAATATAGCTTTCTAGTATCATGTAGATGCTGAGATACTAGCTGGGTATTTTTTCCCCCTGTACAAGCTGCAGTTGCATGCGCTGAGGCTGTATGAATGCCCTCAGCACTGACATTAAAGTGCATTTCCTGCTTGGAAATAGCAGGGATTATAGAAGAAGACAAATTCAGTCCTTTGTTTTGGGAACGCTTACTCTGGTTCTGCTTACCTGGGCTGCATGGTTAATATAAGACTAGCATATGCGTAATCCTGGGTTTTTTTTCTCATGTATTAGGTTGTCCAAACACCTCTTTCTGAAAGTGCAGGTTCTGAGGAGAGCAGCTCTTCCTTTCCCATCTCATTTTTAGTTTCTTGTTGAGTGCACATCGAGTGTCGCTGTCGAAGGTCTTGAAGGAAAGAAGCGAGGTGTCTGTTGTTAAGGCATGTGTAGTGATGGTCCATACATCATTGATTTTGCAGTTATCTTGAAATTCTTAGGGAAGGCAGTTGAAAGTAATGAAGTCACTCAAAACAAACATCTCATGGATCAACTGTTTATTTAAGCATCTCTTGCTTATATTTTTCTACAAATACTGATTAAAAATACCTCTGTTTCAGTAGCAAAAAACAAGATTCAGAAGCCAGTGCTGCAAAGAAAAAGGTTAACAAGGGAAAGGAAGGTTCTGAAAACTCAGATTTGGAAAAAACTCCACCACCATCACCTCATCCTGAAGATGAAGATGATCCAGGGGTTCAGGTAATGTTATTGTTGAAGTTCATTGAAGTTCGCAGGCTTTGACAACTTGGAAGCATAAAACAATAGTTTTTATAGTCATTGTTACAGAGATATAGATATTTGTTGTTTACAAAGGAGGTGAGAAATGAAAATCACCATGGCGAATATTTTACAAAAACAAGTATTTTTCATCATAATTTTGCTTTACAGTCTTGTTACTTGCAGATATGCGTACGGTGCTACTGAGTTTTCATGCATTCTCTTTGATTACTGTTGCGGTTATGATGCTAAATATTCTGTTCTGTAGACTTAATGCACTATTACAAGGTCTTGCTTATAAGCTCGGTGTTTATTCTTGCACTGGCTTTGCAAACCTTGTGAAATCAAAACCGAAACATGACAAAGCAGAGTGTTGGAAATATGCATGTCAGGCTCTTTTAGCTACCCTGCTTTAGTGGATGAAGGGCTTTTTTTGCAGGACTACCAGTCATGGGCTCACATTGATTAATTTCTCTTGACCACTGCACACCTATCGCCTTCTGTCCAAACTTTGTTTTACGTAAAGCAAATCTGTAAATAGAGTAGCATATACGACAAGTTTTGTGTGCTCTGTCATTTGACATTTTAAGAAGTGGTCAGCTCCTGGCTTGTTTCTGCTGGCAGTGTTTAGAGTGGGCACTAAAAATAAGAATCGCCTTATGAAGAGGTGGGGACAAATTGTGGTGGGGAAAAAAGGAGACTCCTATGCAGTCATAGCAGTGTACATGAAATCCACTGCATTTGTCCATTGCACATCAGGATATGGATGGGTTGCTTCTGGTTCTGAGAGATGTTCAGACCAATGATCAACTGGGAATGGTCAGAGTAGCCTGGTGAAGACTTTGGCAAACAGTTGTCCTACAACTGTCCTATAATGCCCTTTCTCCCACTATTTTCAAGAAGAATATAGTAAATAATGTAATGTGAGCAATACAGTATATTCTAGTTAAAAACAAAAGAAGCAGCAGAAGAGTGTGTTCTTCCTGACTCCTTCAGACTGTGTATTCTGAATTTGAGAAGTTGAATTAAACCATGCAGATGTTAAAATATTTGAAGAATTAAGTTTTCTGTTCTGTGCTGCAACTCTCTGCCAGCCTGATCTATGGCACTGGCAAAAGATGAGGAAACTTCAGGGCTTCAGATGGTTTTTTTGGGTTAATTTGTAGGTGATTATATTCCATTTACAGTTCAACATTTCTGCATGGTTTGCTTGTTTTCAGTCTAATGGAACAAAAACTTTCTCTTTGTCAAACACAATTGGGTGATAAACCTTTGTTTGGTTTTTTTTTGCAAATAGAAGTACTAGGGCACTTGCATCACTTTTTAATTAAATGTAACAAAGTATTTCAGGAAACTTTTTGTTTTCTTAGTACTTTCTAGTACTGTGCATGCTGTACTGCACTTGCACTTCTTTGCATGGGCTTAGGAAAGGGTTCCAACAATGTTTGTTAGGACAAATACAGTTAATAAACTTGTTATGCATTTCTTAACTGAGACTGATGTTACTCAGTTGTCAAAAACACAGTTGCATTCTTACTGTTGAATCGTAAGCCTTCTGTAGAGCTATTATGTAGTAATGCACAGTGATGCGTTGTTTTCTTTAGAGGAGGAATGCTTGCCTTTGTGTGTTATCATGCAGAGTTTTTATACTCCATTATCAAACCTGTTACTCACCTTCCTACCTGTAGATCAGTTAATGAGTTAAAGATAATCTGATGCAGGTAAATATATGTGTACCTTCTGTCAACAGTGCATAACAAACAGTTGCAAAACCAGATTTGAATGTAAGAGGAAACAGGATATTCATCAAGTCAAAAAATATCAAATAAAGGCTACCATTAAGTTTTAGGTATTCTTTCTGTTAGGGAAATGGAAGAAGAGATTTTTGGCACCAAAATTTATGATTAGACTTACCTACAGTGTCAGAAGAAAATTGGTATTTTCCCATAGTGATCATGTAAATCAAAATGCAAATTTGTCGAGTGTTGTCTATTCTGAAGTATAAAAATACTGTTTTATGGAAATCCCCATAAGTGACTGTGTTAAAGGTAGAAGTCGCATCACTGTTGTTTAAAAGGTAAGGATGTAAGCTTAACCTTTGCTCAAAATTTTCATTTTCATTTAAATAAATAATTTCTCATTTTGTAAAGTGCATCAGGTATTTATGCTTTTAAAAGTATGATTAGCTATCTAAAAGTAAGTATTTGACTTTGTCTATGCATATTGAGAGACTCAGGTGTGCAAGTCTGTTAAACAAGCTACATAAGTATTTGCATGTATCAGTGAAGATGTGGGGTTGCTGGGAAAGATGTAAAAATAAGTAGTGTAAAATATATAAATAAATAGTGTATCAAGACATTAAGGTGGGTTTTTTTTTAACAGTTGATATTCAACATAATTTTAATATATACATTACTCCATTAAGATATTTGATGCTCAGTTGACAGTTTTCTTCAACAACATATACTTAGAGCTTTTCAAATATATAACCTGATGCAGACTATCTGGGAAGGTGAATTTTATTGTTGTAAAGAACAATACCCAGCACTGAGCATCAAGTTGCAAATTTTGTCGAACACCTGCTTCTGTATTTGAGAGATTGTTTTGTGCAGTTTTGCTGAAGCTTTCACTCATCCTGGTGGTGAGGGTATGGGAGCACAGAAATCATGTTTTCAATTTGGGGTGGTTCAAGTTTTCCATTCTCCTGTATTAGTTTGGGGTCTTTTCCCATGCTGTGCTGCAGGATGCCTTTCTGAGCAGTGCTGGGTCAGTGAAGTGAGGAAATCGTATTTCATTGTGTTTCCCCTACAAGATAATCCCAGTACAACTGGGTGGATGGGGAGAGGAAGAAAGTGTGTTGTCACTGCTTAGCAACACAGTGGGCCATGCTGTGGAAAGGTAGTGTTTGGCTCCTGCATCGGCCATCTGTCAAAGTTTGTGAATGGAGAGGTGCAGCTTCTTGGGTTTTAATTCCTTTCTGAGATAGGCTTCCTAATTTTTTTAATGTTGATTTGGTAATGTTAAAAAAAGTGAAAAAATAACCCCCCACTTTCCACCTTGGAACAAGCAAAACGTCGATTTTTGTTTGTGGTTGGTTTTTTGTTTCATTTTAGGTTTTTGTTGTTTTTTTGCTTAAAGAATTTAAGAATGGCTAACAGGCAGGAATTCAGAATAGTAGTGTCCTGAGTCCACTATTTCTACCAGGGTATTGTAGAAATTAAAGCATTTACTGCACACTACTTTATTTAAGACACACAGAGAAATTTTCTCGGTTATTCTGCTTCTTATCAGTTTTGTTTCTCATGAAAAATATTAATGCTTTCCGTTCAGAAACGACGCTCCAGCAGGCAGGTGAAGAGGAAGCGTTATACTGAAGACCTGGAGTTCAAGATTTCAGATGAGGAGGCTGATGATGCTGATGCTGCTGGAAGAGACTCTCCTTCAAATACTTCTCAGTCAGAGCAACAGGTCAGATATGAACAGACTGGAAAGGTGGCCATAACTGCAGCATTCAGAGATCAAATACGGGCCCTTTTCCTGAATGATATTCATACACGATTGATAGAGAGTGCCGGAAGGCATTAGTTTTTACAATCTTAAAGAAAGAATATATCAACTCATGGGTTTGTTTGTAAGCTGATGATATACAGCTTGAAAGTTCAAGCTGAGTTCTTTGAAATTAGTGGTCCCTAGCTAAACTGTACTGCCAAGAATCTAGAATGTACTTCGGAATTCAGTGGTCTGGCTTCTGTGACTTTAATAAACCACTCAAGCTTGTCCCCTGCTGCTAGGCACCATAAGAACTCCTTTATGAAATTACTGCCTTGTAGTACCCAGCAGGGTACACTTTATTCTCTGTGCAATGTAAATGATGGATAAAATAGTTTGAATAAGATGAGGGGTAATACTGCAGGAATGACTGTTGTAACAATCTCATTGTTTTGTAGTGCTTTTTCAAAGAACTACTTCATTTAACTGATGACCTATTGGATAATATATACATGTTCTTTGGTATTTCATTTGGCAATTTGTTAAGGCTTATGAAATATTGTATGTGATTTCCATTGTTAATTGTGTCTTATCAGGAGAATTGGGATGGTTTGCCTCCCATTGCAATGGTGAATTAATGTAATAGAGAATTGCAGGCAGTTTTGAGAGTGATCATGTGGACACTTGCACAGCCAACTAGAGCTTCTGAACATCATCTGCTGTTTAGACTGTATGGTGCCAAAAGCATGTATTATTTTAGGACAGGGGAACTGCTCGTGTTGTTACATCTGTTTATCTGTGCATGTCACCCTTCTTAACTGATAGAGCTGGAATTGCACTAGTTCTTAAAAACGGGCTTTAACATGTATCCTTCAATCCTTTATTATGGTATTAAATCTCTTTGAATCCTGAAAGTTCTCATGCTAGGGGAAGAATGTCCTCTTAGTATTAAGCTTCTGTTATAAAAAAAAAATTTAAAGTTTTTCTAATAAAGAAAGTCTTTAACTAAGATGCACTCCCATAACTCTTGTATGCTATTTATGATGTAGGAATCTGCTGATGCTGAAGGTCCCATTGTGGAGAAAATCATGAGTAGCCGTTTAGTCAAGAAAAAGGTAAAACAAATCCCCTTCCCCCATACTTTAAATAGGCTAAGCATATTTCTGCTGAAGCCCTTACTGAGTTCTTAAAATACCTTGGATATTCCCAATTAAAAAACTGTTCTGTTGAATAGAGGAGGTTCCCTGAAAGTGTATTCAGATGGTATGCAACATGTTTTTCAATAGACATACACAAAACAGATTGTTTAATTTTTTATTTGTTTCTTGCTTTTTTTGGACGAAAAATTTGAATTTTGCAAATATACATGTCTGGGTGAAATCTGTGGTGCTCTTCAGAATGATATTCCATAGGAGTTTGAGGAATAAGAGAACTTTCCTCTATCCCAGATTTCTGCCTTTTCTAATAAACAAAAACCCTTGCCCATAATTTTTGCATCTTTTGATGGCAGTTGTGCTTAGCAGCTGAAACAAATTTACATGTGACCAAGTATGTTGCATACACAGGTGATGAGTATCTTCCTTGTCACTGTGCTAAGATGATTAAAGAAACACTCAAGTTCAGTGTGGTGTTTCCCTTGTAATTCTGCTCTGGTTCTTAGTTAAGTTCTTATTTTGCTTACAGATTTTTCTAATCTGTTTCACAACTTGATTGGCCTTTGCACTTCCAAAGTATTAGAACTCTGAGGAGGAAGTAGAAAAGAACTTATTCCAAAAAGGGCATGAGTGTATTTATAGACTCATTTGTGGAGCTAATTCTCTGACTTGTACTGCAGTTGGACAGAAAACTGTCTGACTTAGACAGATATGGCATCATGTTGATCTTTGTTAACCAGCAATTTATCTTTGCCTTGGTGTTAATTTTCAGATTGGAGAAAGGAAATTTGCCTTTATTCATGGATATTTGGGGTTTTTTCAATGTCGTGGTGGTTTGGGGGTTTTTTTTGTGGTTTTGTTTGGTTTTCTTGGGTGGGGCAGGGTGTGTGTGTTCAATTTTATTAGTACTGTCCTAACATAATTTACAGTTTTGTAAACCTGCATTCATTTAAAGTCATGAGTACCTGTGATTCAATCTGACCTGTTTGTGCATCTTACACAGCATAAGCTTCTAAGGCTTTTTGGAATTTTTTTCCTGTTTTTGGTTTTTTGGGGGGGTTTTTTTTTGGGTTTTTTTGTTGTTTTTTTTTTTTAAGTCTAGAGCTGTATTTTGTGTTTCAAATCATAGGCTTATTTTTCAGATAAACTTGAGGTAATATAAAGTGAGTATTTACTTGCCCTGATGGTCTACTAGGCAGGAGAGGAGAATGTGCTACTTTCATAAATGTCTTTACATGGGAAGCTGTTTTTCACCAATTATTCTTCCCTTCTTCCTCTCCCCTGCAAACAAAGGTGTGATTACTCATGGGGAGTGTGTATTTTGCTGCAGTTTGTGGGAAGTGGTTGGTCTGCTGCCTACATGTCTTTGATTGCAAGCTCTGCTGGAGGCAAGCTCTATTTTGAGCTTTTTCTTTAATGTTTTTTTATGGATTGTATTTGCAGGTTTGAGGGGTGTCTCTTCTTTCCTTGCTCTTCTCCCCAACCCTCTTCTCCAAATTTAAAAAAAAATGGATTTCAGGATGTTAATATTTAACATCTGAAGTATCCAACTGTGCTTTTATTAAAGGTCTTTTTACACTCTTACTAACGTCATCAAAACCCTGGTTGTTAGATTACTAATCAAAGTAAAATTGCTGCGATCAGGACCAGTGCATAAAATAAACATGAGGAGAGGCTTCACTAGGAAACCTTTCAGTGGATTAGGTTGTAACAAAGATGTTGCATTCAAGTAAAGGACATTAGATAATGATTACGCTTTTGGAGCAGTATTCTTATCATAAAATCATGCTGGTTTTCCGAGAAATAGCCTTAGTCTAGTTCTGGAGTTACCAGATAGGATGCAGCACTGTACTTGCAGCCATTTTTGAAGCATACAGAGTAAAAGGTAGAACGGAGTTTCTGTTTGAAGTAAAAAAGACAGTGTTTTTCACAGTTGGTCTTAATGTGGAATGTTGAATTCCCTTGAATACTCTTTTCTTCTTGCTGAAAGCATTTAAGTACATAAAGCATGTATGTGTCACTTTCTTTCCAAGCCTGATGAGTTTAGATGTTGAAATTTTTCATTCAGTTTCCTCTGAATTCCTGCTTCTTAACTTCAAAAAGGAGTAACTAGACCTGATTATGCTATCCAGCAGAAATAGGACATATTATGGAAAAAAAGGGAGTTTGTAGAATCTTGTACCTGCATGTTACACACATGAGTCACTCTTTTTGCCTACTAGTACATGTGAGAATTAGAACTAATTGAAATGTGTATGATACCTACGTCTCTTCCTCAAACTGATCAGTTTACAATTTAGTGCTGTGTATCAATTGTGGTGGTTGGGGTTTGTGTGTTGCTTTGTATCTGTTATTAGTGTGTTCTGTCTGATATTTTTCTGGTAGTTGATAGTTGTGGTGGTTTGGAGTTTTTTCATGGTTTGCTTTTTTCTTAGGTTTTTGTTGGTTGGTTATTTTTCGGGCTTTTTTCCCCAAACTTTTGTCTCTACACCTGAGTGGCTTACACAACTAACTTTTGCGTTAGCAAAAGTGTTACTGTATCACCTCTGTGGCAATGGCATACAGGATTTTGTGCCTTTAAGTATTTGCTTGAATGAAGGGGTCATTTATTTCTTAATTATCTGCAGAGACTATGAATGGATCCTGGTCACACCTGGAAGTGATAGTTTGAATTGTCCTGCATTGCCCAAGCCTGCCATGTGTTATTTTAGGATGCCTGTGTAATCAGTTGGGGGAGAATTTTGCATAAATGTTCTATCTCACCTCTTAACCTGGTTAATGTAAATGTACAGGTAGTGAGGAGTGCATAGTGACATCAGAGGCATAAGCTGCTGTTTGATATACCTAAAGTGGTGCATTGTTAACCTCTGCTTGTGTGCTGACAGTTTTAATTTGATTAAATTTTTGAAGGAGGGCGTAAGTACTGAATGCCAGACTAAGATTTTAAAAATATTTTTTAAGTACTTTTTGTTTAGATGCATCTTTGATATGCTCTTATTGAACACCTAATAGCATAGACCAGTTATTACTTATTAGACAATGCAAAAGAGTGTTTTACTCATGAGAGTTACAGAATTTATCAAGATCTGCATTGTAAATTATTGTTATTAAGTTGGCAGCTGACAGAAAATATGTTTGACTGAAATGCTGCTGAGGGGAGTGAAGTTGGTTAATATGAAACATCTATGTAAAGGTGTTTAATGATGTTGTCACTGTAATACTGATAGATCTCAAAGGATTCTAGTTTAACACTAATCAAAGAGACTTAGCTGTAATACATTTTAGATAATAAAAGAAGTTAATGTCTTAAAATTAGAGTTGACTTCTTAAAGACTAATTTTGCCTCAGGGCAGGGAATAGGTTCAAATAATGTGATTTCCAGCTTCTTTTTTCAATGCAGTTTTGATCTCTAAATATTGATACCATCTTGAGAAAAACTCTTCTAAATTTTTTGTTTTTTAAAAAAATCTTGATGGTCTTCAGATTCCTTCCTTTGACAGTGTCTTTGTAAGTGTCAGAGAAGTTTCTTCTCTGTATTTGGGTTTAGAGGATGGTTTGGAGAGCTTATCTTCTTTGATGGAAGATTCAAGAAGATCAAGAAGTAGCACCAGTAATCTTCTTCCATTTCTTCAGGTAGAAATAGGTGGAATTTGGTGATGCTTCTCTCTCTAGGAAGGAATACAAACAGACTCTAGTGGAATGAAATAAATGCTACACTGAAACTCCCTTGCTAGTCAGGAAGTAAAGGAATACTGTGTGAATCAGGGACTGGGACTGCATGAGCTTCACTGTGCTAGAACACTGTGCTAGTAGCAGCTGCTACTGTTCTTTAATTGCACTGCTGTGGAGGTAAAATCTAGCTAGCAACTAAAGATGACAATTCAAGTTTCAGAGTTATTTATATATACAAATATATATATATATATATATATACACAAAAATGTTGATTTATAAAGCAATTAACAACTTTGCCTGTTTAATGCTGTATATACAGTATTTATTACAGATGATGATGTCCCTGCTGAAATGTATGAACCAGAAAATGCTGCTCTGTTTAAAATTTTCCTGAAGTTCATTAGTAAAAACAAACCGTTAATGTTGTGACATAAACTGAATTCTCAATGTGTGCACGGTGCACTGTCCTTAGTTTGTCCTATGGCTGGGTTAAGGAGTAATTCAACAAAGTATTACATGCCATATGTTATGCAATACTTTGGCACCAGGGGTGAGTTAAGGGTAGCTCAACCCTTAGTACTGAATGCCCTTGGTTTTGCTGGTTTATGTCACAACTTTAACCTTGCTTTAAATGTAGTTTTTGGGTGTTAATTTAATTTGGCTGCTCTGTATGTGAGACATCTTGCCTGAGTGAATTTAATTGCACCATTGAGTAAAACTAAAGCCATGAACACTGATGCACTACAATTCTAGCAGAGGTATAAGGTTTAGTTTTATATGGCTTTTTGTTTGGAGTTATTAACTATATGGAGGAATAAACCCCCTTTAAAAGTCTTTTTTTAAAACATTACAAACCCCACAATGTAAAGTTGCCATGAGCCAGCCAAAAATAATACATATGGCATTCAGGAGTGCAGTTGCTAATTGGCTGCTGCCTGAGAAAATGGTACACTTGGCTTCTACTTAACACTGTGGGTTTGGCAGAAAGCCAGATTTGGGGTGAGGTTGTGAATGAAGCTGCATGTGGTTAGGGAGGAGTTCAAATGATTCATGTCTTGGAAGTTGTAGTAAGCAGTGCAGTATGTACTTGGGTAAGCAGCTGGAGGAAACTCCTCACCCATGTCCTCCCCCACAAACCTTTTCCTGCACCTCCACTTGTGTCTCTGTGTGGGGACCGTAGTCCATATCTCAGATAGTTTTTAAATTGTTTACTAAATTGGGCTGTTTAGAGATTTAATTCATGTTTTAACATTTATTTTCTTTTAGATGGAGAACGGAGAGGAAGTAGAAGTAGAGGAATTCTATGTAAAGTACAAAAACTTGTAAGTAGAGTTACAGGTTTGATTGCTATCCTTAGGTTCATGTAACTTCCAAATAGCTTTCAAAACTCGTTTTGTAATTGATCCAAATTATTATCAAACTTTAAATGTATCTAATGTTTAACCCAAAACAGTGACAAACCGGGGATTACCTTGCATTGGTGGTACAGGGTTTGACAGTGTTGTGTTAATTTGTGTTCTCTCCAAAATTAAATCCATAGGTAAAATTGCTCTGCTATTAAATACTTTAAGGCTCATTATGCATGCGGGCTCAGAAGCACACACCTGTGCTGTGTAGGTCTAACTGCAACTGTAGAGTAAATGTGTGCAAACCGCTCAAAGATAACCCTTCGTGTCGTTTCAAAAACAAGATTTATGTTGAACAAAATGTCTAAGATAACAAACAAACGAGATGGCTTTCAATATTCCAGCAGATCGTTACCCCTTCATGAGAGCAATGTAATCGTGGTGAGAGCAGCATGTTGTTTCACTTCTGGACTCTGAAACTGCAATGCAATCAGTATTTAAAATAAAACACTTCATAGCTCAATAAGCTCAATTTTCTTGTAGGAAAATAGCATACCTTGTGTATTTTTACCAAATTTTCTGTTTGAGAGACAGAAATCTGCATTAAGGGAACTTATGGCAGCTATACTGCAGGTAGTTGACTTCACTTCAAATATGCTGTCATTTTTCTATCCGTTGCATTGTTTTATAATGTTTAATTGCTTAATTTTGTTCTATCCGTTACATTATTTTATAATGTTTAATTGCTTAATTTTGCGTTGTTTAATTCTACTACATAGACATAATTTTTGTGCTGTTGTGTCTTAGCACTAGAACTTTTGACAGACTAAATTTATGGAGTGGGACAAGTCACTTTGGCAGAGATACTGTTCCTTCTATGTTGTTACTGTGGAACTGCATTTACAAAGGGGTTTTCTTTTCTCTCTGTCAGTCTTAAAAGATTCATAAGCAATTTTGAGTTACAATGTTCTCTCAAAAATATTATATAGAATAGTAGTACTTAAAATATTTGCATCTTTTCATTAACTTATAAAAATCCTACTCTTTGCTAGAACATGGTGCTAAACAGTGAGTTTATCGTGTCTTGAATGGCAATTATGTTTTAAGTATGCCAATAAAAATCATCCTAGCTTTGTGCCAAACTGAGTATAGAGGGGATGTATCCAACTTTTGAGTGGGAGTTGTTTCTATTTCCTGACAAGTTTCTCTATTAGTAAGTAAAATTACTTTGAGTAAAGATGATTGGTTAATAACCTGTATGATAAAGAAGATAGTGTCAAGTTTTCCAAGCGTAGCATTACAATGTACTGGAAAGATCTAGTTATGATCTAGTTAGAATACATAAGGAGTGCAATGGAAGCAGGGTTTTGAGTAAGGTTTTTCTGTTTCATCTTCTAGTTCTTACCTTCACTGTCAGTGGGCATCTGTGGAAGAGCTGGACAAAGACAAGAGAATTCAGCAGAAGATTAAGCGGTTTAAGGCAAAACAGGGCCAGAATAAATTCCTTTCTGAAGTACGATTTTATTTATTTGTTTCTTTTGGGTGTATTGGGGATATTCTTAGGAATTCTTGTTTTGTATACGATCAGACCATTTTGAATAACTGTGTCATATATCAGTAGCACTTATTCTTAAAAAGCGTTCTGGATGCAAGTCTTGCAAGTTTATGGAAGTCAAATGATCTGTCCTGACTGTATACTTTTTCCTATAGTTTTGGCTGGTTTTTTTTTCCTTGAAGTGAGTGGCTAGTTATTAGCCTTGTAAGCCTGACTGAATCAGTACCATGTCTTTTTTCTCAGGAGCTGATTATGCCAGAAGAAATGCATGCCATTTTTCTATGTTATGGACTGCTGCTCACTAGGGATTCTAAGCTTTTTATCATCAATTTAATTTCACTTAGAGCCATAAGCAGTAATGTGGCAGGGGTCCTGTCAATAAAAGACCAGATCTTCTGATTTGTGTCTCTGAAAGATTACCTTTTAGAAAAATGCTGTCTTTTAAGAAAAAAAAATTGTGTTCATGAGTTAGTGTTTATTTATTTATGTCTATTTTTACTATATCATTCAAACTGAAATAAAAACCTGTTGCAAATTGAAAACGTCCACCTAAGTGAAGATACCTGGAATTTTTTCCATTTTCTTTTTTTAATCTGTTTCCAAGTGGATCACAAGTTATTGTAAATACTTGGAATTTGTCATTGTTATAGAAAAAGCTTTAAAATATACAGTCTAGTCCTTTTGGCTGTCTCTTCTTTTGGAGTAGATCTTAAAACTATAAAATGAAATACAATGCTTTGGTATGGAAGAGAATCATGTAAGTTGTTTAAGGCGTAAGAACAAACCTGACAAATTGTGATTTTTGGAGAAACTGTGTGTGCATGCATTGTGTTTTCTCTGCTTTTGAAATAATAATCCTTAAATCTTGCTTGTAAAACAGACAATTCCTGTAGTTAAAATAATCCAAAGGCACTTAGTGTACAAGCCTCTAATTTCTTTATTGCAAGCTGTAGTTTTCAAGAATGCTAAATGCATTGCATGCCATAAGCCTTTTCGATTGCTCATTAGTGAATTGTAATTTCACACTTCATTTAAAATATTCTTAAACATTCTCTCACAGTAAAAGGTTTCACACAGTAATTAAGAGGCCCAGTTAACAAAGTCTGAGAAGTCTGATTCCCTCACGGGGAATGATCTTGCTGAATTGTAGCATTTCAATTAACATGTTGAAGTTTGCCAAATATAAATTCTGTGTCACCGTGACCCAAAATATTATTGCCTGGTGAAATATATAATCATTTTTCCACTCAGGAAGGGCTAATAGAGATATCTTTTATATTTTTGCCTCTTTCCTTGAACAGATTGATGATGAGCTTTTTAATCCAGATTATGTGGAAGTTGATCGAATCATGGATTTTTCACGTAGCACAGATGATAATGGAGAGGTAAACAAAACTTTTAGTGCATATCTAGTCATATAGACATTGTGTTGAGAGTTTATTGTTCAGAAATATATAAATTAGAGTATGTTAAACACTTACAGAAACTACCATGGTATATGTGTGTAGAAAATAGGAACATGTTTGAAAGAACATTGGCTAATGTAGCAGTTTCCCTTAAATAAAGGGGGGTAAGTGAGAATTCCAAACTTCTTATATGTAAGTTAAATATACCTATATTTAAAAGAGCACACAACCAACCAAAAAGCAACAACAATGAAGAAGTGATATTTAATACTGTAGAAATATGATGTCCATGCATGTAATGCAGAATTTACCTGAAAATTGCAAGAAAGAGTCTTAGCTAAATGTCATAAGGGTTTAGACTACCTGTTACAGAAGAAGTCCTGAACTCGCTGTTCCTTAATTTTTAATGACTTGTTCTGCAAAGAGATGATTTTGTCTTCCAGGAGATTCCTTTTTGGTCCTGCTAGAATAGAAAGCTTCACTGTGGCAGTGTCACTGTTTCTCTGTCAGTGAATGGTGATGGTTGATTTGTCTGTTGTGAAGTTTCTGATGACACTGATAAGAGAAAAGTCAATTTTTAAATATGTAGTAAAACATAGAATGGTTGAAATATGAATATTGTTTTGCTTCTAAATTTTAGTCTAACCTCAGGGATTTCAAATGTGTTATGCTCATTTTGGTGGCAGCGGTGCATTCTCCAGGTTCACTTACTTGGTTAGGTCATCAAGGTGTCAGCCCGCTGTTTGTTTATCCTTCTAGCTGAGTCAAACATTCAGGTCTGAGCAAGCTTTTTGAATTTAATGTAGCCTGCAGATCTCCTGCAGGCTACTCCTAAGAATGAGTACACTTCTATTCCTTCTGTACTGTGATATAACATAATTTTTGTCTTACCAAAGCCTGTAACACATTACCTGGTGAAGTGGTGTTCGCTTCCTTATGAAGACAGCACTTGGGAGCTCAAGCAAGACATCGACCAAGCCAAGATCGAAGAATTTGAGAAACTGATGTCTAGGGAGCCAGAAATGGAGCGTGTGGTAAGAATTGGCTCTATAGAGAGGATTTTATTTGAAAATAGTAAAGTAATGTGGTCTTTTAGAAACCACTAATGGGATTTGCTGTATTTGAAACAGGAGCGACCTCCTGCCGATGACTGGAAGAAATCGGAGAGTTCCAGGGAGTATAAAAACAATAACAAACTCAGGGAATACCAGTTGGAGGGAGTAAACTGGCTTCTTTTCAATTGGTACAACACGTACGTAAAACATTGCTTTCTGCTGAATCCTGCTTTGGAAAAGCTTTTATGGCTTATTTGAAGTAGCAGCCTTTTAAAGTAACCTGCTGAAGTGAGATTTTAGAATCATTTATGTGGCTCATTTTTTGCTGCAGGAGTCATATACAAACTAATTTGGGGTGGAACATAAATATTTCAGATAGATTCCTGTGACAAGTGCTTTGGGTTCGTGCATGCCCCTGCTGCCCCTTCCTCCCTCTTGTGAACTTGAGAGGTGCATAGAAGTGATAAATCCATGCTGACTGCATCACAAATCATAACATTTATTTAAAATACAAAATGTTATGATGCCTTTTCATTCTAGAAATATCTGGTTTATTCAGGTTTATCGCCTTACTGATTTTTTATGTTTTAAGTAGGGAATAAATATTTCAGCCTGTTTTTATTCTTGTTTTCAGACGAAACTGCATTTTAGCAGATGAAATGGGGTTGGGAAAGACTATCCAGTCCATTACGTTTCTCTATGAGATATATTTGAAAGGAATCCATGGTCCTTTCTTGGTTATTGCACCATTGTCCACAATTCCCAACTGGGAAAGGGAGTTCCGCACCTGGACAGAGTTGAATGTGGTTGTGTATCATGGGAGTCAAGCAAGTCGGCGGACCATTCAGTTGTATGAAATGTATTTCAAAGATCCACAGGTAAGAGCTCTTCATGATTTTTCTTCTTCTCTTTTTTTTTGTATGTGCTTTATGGTTGTTTATTAATTTTAGCATCAATTAGTTTTTCAGTACTGGTGTGTTAGGTTTCAGTTAGAAATACAGATACAAGTATTAAGAATGCTTTTTAATAGTGGCCAGTATCTCTCTGGGAATAAAGGGGCACCAAGAGGATGTTTAGAGTTTCATTCTTTCTTGCAAGGTTTTTGTTTGTGTTTCTGAGGGGATCTGGCAGAAGAGATTCTTAATGGAGAAATTCCTTTAGGTAGAACTAAGCTTAAAATCAATTTTTGCCTACCATTCCTGGAAAGACCTGCTAGCAGAAATTAAACTTGTCAATGCTTCTTTATCAAATTTTATAAGTCAGATATATTTTGAATCTGTGTTACTGTGCTTAGGTTGAATAGTTGTGAGTGAAGGAAAGCAAAAAAGACTAGAGGTAGGAACAGAAAATTATTTGGAAAACAGAAACTAAGAAGAGAAGCAGATCCCCACTCCTAAGTGTATGGCTTTTCCCAGAGTAAACAGAATTGGGGGAAAATAAAATGTGCATACACTGAATGTTATTGCAGAACAATAAAATCTTCCTTGCATAAGAGACAAAAATAGTAGTTCAACCTGTGGAGTACTATTTTCAACTGAGCTTTAAAAAGTAATAGTGGTGAATTCATACATTTAGATTTTCTTTAAAGCATTTCATTTTACACCACTGGACATTCTGATTAATAAACTAGAAGGATATAAAATCAATATGGCACACATTAAGTGGATTTAAAACTGGCTAGCTGATATTTCTTGATGTAATTGTTAATGAGAAATGATTTGCATTTCCAGCATAGTTCTTCAGGGATTGGTTCATGGCCATGAGGTGTATAACTTAGCAATGACCTGAAAGAAAATATAAAATCATTACTGAGGAAGTTTTCAAATGATATGAAGATGTGGAGAGTGGTAAATGATTAAGACAGTTCATGGATACAGAGTAAGCTGTCTTACTTAATAAATTAGATCCAATCTAGCAATACTCAGAATAGCTAAACACAGGGCTGTCTGTAGACAAGGAATGAAGAGGATTCTTACCATAGGGAGAGCTCAGTTCTGGGAAGGCTATAATCAAAAGCAGATCCTTTTTTGTCATGGCACATGACCAGTTAAACATGGGTTCTTACTGTGATACAGTGGTTAAAAGTGCTAGAGTAGTGCAAGTGTGTGGGAGGAAACAAATCTTTCATATAAAGATGAGAGAAGTTACGGCATTCTCCTCTTTGTCAGTGATGTGATGAGTGGTCCAGTTCTACTTAGTTCTCACTTCATATCCTCAAAGTGTGTTGAAAAACCAGTGTCTTAAAATAAAGCTATGAGAGAGATTGCAAGATAGAAAATATGCTTTTACAGGTAAAAAAAATGGATGAAGAACTGTTTTGAAGGCACAATTTGACATGCCATTAGGGCAAACAGAAATAGAACTACGTACTTAAATACAGTAGAGAAACACATAGTAATTTATATTAGTTAGAAGTTACAGCTGTGTGGTCTAGAGAATAACTGTTTTCTCAGCAATTTATCTAAGAAACTTTCAAATTAAAATCACATCTTCATTTGTTGAAGATTTGAGTTGCTTCATTGAGGTCTAGTGGCCCAGAGAAGTTGTGTATGTCCCAGCTCACAGCAGGAGTGTTGGAACTAGATGATCTTATAGGTCCCAGTCTATTAATCTCTAATATTCTTTATGATAATTCTCACGTTTAGCTTCTTACCTAGATGTAGAATACACAAATGAAGTGGGGTTGAAAACAGTTTTTCTGATTTTAAAGTAATTTCTTAGCAGAAAGGAATTTTGGCAATGTTGTTTCATTGATCTAAAGGTAACTAAAAGAATTTACAGCAAGATGCAGCAGAAAGTTTTTTTCCTCCCATTGCCGTATTCTTAACTCAATTCTTGCCGTGAGCATGGCAGCCATTTGACCCCATAGCGAGTAATGACAAAGCACAGAAAAATGAATAATTTTCTGCTGGCTTTGCTCCATGAACTGTCTTAAGAGGAGAGTCAGACAATTGCTACGTTTAGGGATAAAGGAGAAATAGAGAGAACCTCATTCTTTTGGTGGCAACTAGCTTAGATGTGTCATAAAATCACCTTCTGTGTTCCATTCTTTGTAAGAGTGTTAGCTGTGAAAGGCATGGTAGAAACCAACTTACAGGGAGAAAATCTCTTCATGTTCTGAAAGAGTCCCCATGTAGTGTTCACTCTGGCATTCTCCAAAGTACCATCACTGGGCAAATGATGGGAGACAAAAAGGGAACAAAAGAAGACATGGTTTAGCAGCATCATTTCTAGTTACCTTGCCACACACATCAACATCAGGCATCTTTGGCTTTTTAGGTCTTCATATGAAAAGAGGCCTCTCAATCTGAGCTGTTTCTCAAAAAGACAATTGAACATTGAGAAAGTGTGAGTGGCTTTTGAAGGGCAATAGCAACAGAGAACATGAATAAGAAGCACCTACCCCCTCTACAGTAGTGTGATTTTTTCAGAGTCAGTCGCAGTTACCAGAGTCAAGTTGTTGTAAAATGCTAGAGAGTAGTCCATAACAAAATAAGTTTCTGCAGTGGTGTGACTTTAACAGTAAAGACACAGTGTTATCAGAGACATTCTGCCGTGAGGTTCACACAGAGAAGCCTGTTCTGGTGTTCTTGAGCAATATAACTGTCAATAAAGGTCTTCCTAGGGGCTCTTGCCTGGTTGGAATGTCAGATAAACCATGTGCTTTTCTGTATTGTCCCACCTCTGAGAAGGAGTTCTGCTTTAAGATTACAAAAACTGTATGTGCCAAATACTGCTAATGACAGATCCTTGGAAAAGAGTTGACTTGGTTTGTGATGGAAATTTACTTGGCTCATGAAAAGGTTACAGCATTTCAGTTTGCTGGCTTTCAGAGCTGCTCACTTAGTGTATCTTCATCTGCTGTTTGTTAAGTAACAGCTTTTTTTGCCTCAACAAGATAAATATTTCTGGACTGTGCCACGAGAAAGCATTGTTGAGCAGATCATTACTCTCTCTGAAATGTTCTTGATTTGAGCAGGCAGATTTAATGCTGAGTTCAGGATCTCAGGTTTTAAATCATTTCATTGAGTCAGTAGCCAGTTCTGATCCCCACAGTTTGGAGAGGATTATATGCAGGTCACTTATAAAAGGATTCAGTCTTGCACAGGTCTAAGGGAAGAAATGGTCACCTTACTGTAAAATATGTGTTTCTTTTGAAATGTATTCAATATACAACCCATGACAGAGTCCTTTGAAAATGTGGAATGGCTTTGAACTTGTGTAATGCTCATCCTTACAGAGAGTTTTTCTGCACAGACCCAGTGACACTGGAGGTACCAAATTACATTTTTCTTTGAACAGCATTGGGAAGAAGCATAGCATAATATCAGAAAGACACTCATTTCATGGTCCTGAATAAAGTTTATTCAGGTTTTTTTTTTTTTTTTAACTGTCTTTATATCAGTGCTGGAAATAAGGCTCAGCTAATAAACCAGTGAATATGGTCAGATGTCAAGTTAATTGTCCTGTTGAACTTTGCTTAACACAGACATACAAAAATATTATTAAATTGTATGCAGAGATACACATTCTCCATTTAAAAGTTCAGATATTTGCTTCTGTCAAAGCTGTTCACTAGAGTTGTTCTAGAATCCCCATTCCTGGAGATGTTCAAGGCCTGATGGAACAGAGCAACCTGGTCTAGTGGAAGGTATTCCTGCTCATGGCAGGGGTGCTGGAACTAGATGGTCTTCAAGGTCCCTTCCAACCCAAGCCATTCTATGAATTGTAGGTGTTTTGAATCCTGTCTGTCTACTGGGAAAAAAAACCCCAAACTGGTAACAGTCAGCACAATATTCAAATAGCCATAAAAAGGAAACTAAATTTAATGCACTTCTGCTGTATTTGGATTGTTCAGGAGAACCTTCATGTGCTTTCAATTCAGAAGCGAAAAGAGAATCTCTTGACAAAGTCTGAAAACCTTATTTCAATATTGCAGCAATACATTAATGCCTCAAGGCATTAGTATAATCCATATGAATTACAACTGAAGTACTTGTATAACTTCTTGGTAATCAATGTGCAGTGATTCTGTGGACCTATTTACAGGATTAAAAACAGCTATCATGAAGCCAGTAGCAAACTTACAGAATTGTATTTCCCCATTTAGTCAGCAATAATGACTTAATTTGCTTTAAACATCTTGTCCATTTGTACTGTTTTGTATTTCAAAAAATAAAATTTGAAGGTGAAACAAACAGATTCCTTTCGTGGCCAGGGAGCTTTCTTGAACATTTGCTTTTCTTTTTAGGGTCGTGTGATAAAGGGGTCCTACAAGTTCCATGCCATTATCACAACATTTGAAATGATCTTGACTGACTGCCCAGAGCTGCGTAACATTCCATGGCGTTGCGTGGTCATTGATGAGGCCCACAGGCTGAAAAATAGGAACTGTAAACTTTTGGAAGGACTCAAGATGATGGACCTGGTCAGTGTGAACATCTCTTATCCTTGAGTCTTCTGCATTTTTATGACTTCTGATCTACGGTTTAATCCAAAAAGTAAAATACAAGGGTTTTTCTCAAATAAATCATCCAGTGTTAAGAAGAATAAGAGGATGCAGATGAGAAAATATAAAATACCTGGAAGCATATGCATACCTTCAGTTTTGGAGTGCTGATATTTAATAAGTTTTTTTCATTGATTTAGACATAGAATTATGTGGATTCTCCTAAGACAGTCAAAATAAATTTATTCTTTCCTTTCTTTCCCTTCATGTGATTTAATCCATAGTCACTTCTTCAGGTAGACATTTATTTAAAAGTATAATGTGGTCAGGTGGCCAAATTTTGCCGTGAGAGTTAAACTGCTCTGCATTAATATCAGCTCTAATGTTAATTTGTTGTGTGGCCATAAGGATGTTCTTTCATATTGACTAAGGAAGGGCAAGTGAGTTGTTTCTGATGCTTGTACAAATATGTATTATGTTATGTGTACAAAATAGGTGTATTAAACTCGTAGGGAAAAAATAAGATAATGTGAAGATATTTGCCATTTAAAAGACACAATAATTACTTCATTTTGGGCAGAATATTCTTTGAAAATGTGAGAATAGTGCAGTCATGCAAAGCTAATATTTGTATTTCAGTTTTTAATAATGCTGTGTACCTTTTGTTTTTCTTGTTATGGTTGCTGTTAGAGGAAAGCAGAGTTTATAATCTTACAGACTACATTTGAGATATGGGACTTTTCACATTAATTCTTGTTACATTGCTAAATTTATGTTTGGCTCTGGGCTGGTTGCTGAACCTGTCTGGGCTCCTTCTCTAAAGCAATATGTGACTTTTGTCTCTGCCACTCTGATGCTCTTCAGCATGTAGTAGGAAGGTAGAGCTCTGCTTCAGGTTTCCTGTTAGATCCTGTGTTGATCTCCTGGCCTGAGGAGATCAGTGCACTGAGGTCAACTGGAGGTGTGGTAAATCAATGAATTTTTACTGGAAATGATGGGATAGGTTTACCTGTTATTTTGTCATTTAAAGTCCATTGTAATTGTGAAAGGGATGGGACATTGTGGACCAGTAAAATCTGGTCTTGTATCTTGGAGGACTTTTGAAACTGCTTAAGTAGTGAAGTGTTTTTCTGGGCTATCACTGAAGTAACACCAGAGTACCAGTTAGAAATGTCTTGAGAAGAGTTTTGTGTAAATAGCTGGGGAGGGGAGAGGAAGCAAAGGTGAGACAGACATATGGGGAAAAGGGGAAAAAATTGGAGATTATAGTGATGAATTCCTAAGCAACTGTTTCTTAACCTTTCAGGAGCATAAAGTGCTGCTTACTGGAACCCCTTTGCAAAATACAGTAGAAGAGCTGTTTAGCTTGCTTCACTTCTTGGAACCAGGTCGCTTTCCATCAGAAACCACATTCATGCAAGAATTCGGGGATCTTAAAACTGAAGAGCAGGTAAACTTACCTTGCACACTTACTTTTCTATTTAGTTATTGTGAATTTATCCATTTTATTGTATCTGAGCTTCGTTACTTGTTTTTTCAAATAATAATATTTGCTTCCTAGAACACCATGGTGGGTTTATCTTCTTTCTTTCTTTCTTTCTTTCTCTCTTTCTCTCTTTCTCTCTTTCTCTCTTTCTCTCTTTCTCTCTTTCTCTCTTTCTCTCTTTCT
>VZUI01045136.1:0-21720 GCA_013401135.1 Cettia cetti
CTTTCTTTCTTTCTTTCTTTCTTTCTTTCTTTCTTTCTTTCTTTCTTTCTTTCTTTCTTTCTTTCTTTCTTTCTGTCCCCAAAATAATCAAAGTTTTCAAGTTAAGATCTGAGAGAAATCACAGAAATAAGAATCTCATTCACCTGATCATGTTCATTGAAAATGTAGTTGTGCTTATAAACTCAAGAAAATCATTACTAGTAGTATGCTTCTGATCTAAATTAAATGGATTACTGTAATTTCGTTCCAACAGAGCCAATGGTGTGTGGTTCTTTTCTGTCTCTTCATTGATGGGCTAGAATGTTGCAAATCATAAAGGTCATATTTTATACCAATAAAAACAAACTAAAAAATTCATTAAAGAAATAGATTGGAATTATTGTTACTTTTGAACTCCCTCAATAAACAGATATTCAGAGAATAATGCAGTTAAAATTACACATCAGAAACAATTTTATGTATCTGAAGTGATCAGTCATACAAGACTTGAAAGGACTTTAGCACTATGGAAAACAAATTCGAAAAAATTTACAAAATTATTGACTGAAATTATTTTGGAAAATACTAGATGAAGATTGTTTCCAGAGAGCATGGCTGGTATGGAAATTCTTTGCTAGCCAAATGTTGCTAAGCAAATAATTTAACCAGCTTTGGATCACCACTTAATGACACCCTTTGAAAGTTTTGACAGGCAAGTGTTCACAAATTGTATATTGAATTCAAAGTCCAAAAGATATTTTTCCACAAGAATAAATGTAAATAATAAATTGATCATGCATCAAATTATTTTCATTTTAGCCTAGACATATTACCCATATTTCTAACAATTTCCCTTTTCAGAGCTGTGAAAACAATCCAGCCAAACTGAAACACCATCAATGAATGGGTCATGTTGTTTCTTAATGTGGGTGAAAACTTATTCCAAAAGCATAGTGGAAAATGTGTGGGTTGTGTTGTTAATTTTGCTAGTGCCAATACTACTTTCCAGTGATGGACAAAAACTTATAAAAAAGAATCTAACTTAATTTTACTTAAGTAACCAGGGCGCCTCTGAAAGGTAAACAAATACTCTTCTGTGGCATAGCTTTCACCACAGTATTTCCTAAATTTAGAATGAATGTGCACAATAGGACTGTACTTTTACCAAGTTATGGTAAATTTTTGCTTTCTTAATCTGGTAAGTTGACCAAGTATTTACAAAAAAGAACTGAGAAGTAGAATTAAATATGGATAAATATGTGGGGAGAAAATGAATATGAAAGGAAAATCAAGCTATACATAGAGAATAAAAATACAATGTGAATTTAGCTGCAAACATAGCACAAGTGCCACATGAATATTACTGTGTACAAATTACTCCACAATGGAAAGTAGCATAGAGACTTTCTCTGTGAAGCAAGGTAGGTCCCTGGGAAATAACTCAGATTATAAGTGGGCTTAAGTGAGGCAGAGGGTGCCAAGAAGAGAAACAAGCGCAACTTTACCCTATTTTGAGTTTGTATATTTAGCACATGTCAAAATGTCTCCACTGAGTTTTGCAGCCTTGAATATTAGAAGAAAGCTGTCATGTGGTGGAAAATGTATCACAAAGTCAGTCAGCTGTATCATAAAGACTAATTTAAAGTCTTTAGGGACTGGAAAAATAAATTTTCTATCCTCAAAGCCATCTTTCAGAGTGTAACCTTCTCAACAGCTTGGAATTCTGTTCATGCTTTGGAACCAGCTTTTTGCAGGGCCTGATCAAAAATCAGACATCACATTCAGTAGAAAATTCCAAGCCAAAAAGGAACACTCTCCCTCTAAATCTGGTATAGAAACTCTCTGATAATTTTCCATGGAGAGAAAAAATCCAGACATGCCTAATATTTACATAATCAAAATTCTTTGTTCTGAAAATTTAGTCTCAGTTAAAGACTTCAGCCCTCCTAGGACAAAAAGGAATTGGCTTCACAGGGTGTGAACCAGGATGCTTGGGTACCCAAACACTCAGCTTTGTGATAGAGAGACACAAATCCCAGATGTCTCAACTAACATATCAGGTAAGCTGTCTGGACTTCAGGCTCAGCTGGTATTATTTCCACACCACAGCAAGAACAGAAAAAATTTAGTTGTGTTCACTTAATAGGTTTTTAGTTACTAAGACAAAGATTTGTATGCAGGACAAAAGCTGCAATCCTACAGAAGTTGTGCTAAACATCCCTCTGATCCTCAGAAAGTGAGGACATAATGTAGGACACTAGTCCTACCCCCCGTTTCCGCAAGACATAATTACAAAAATGTTGAACTGAGTAAGAAACAATGACCTGTGTAGGTTTAAATGTTATGGCAGGGCCAGAAAAGGCCATCAGGGTCTTTATTTCATGACTTCATGGTACTACATGAGAACAAAGTGTTCAGGTGCCAAAAATTTATTATGTCCCACTGAAGTCCTGGGAGGTGCTCTCTGCCACACAGCCAGATCATCTTGCTTTTCCTTTCTCCTTCTCAGCAGGAAGATACACTTCCAGAGAGCCACAGCTGGGAGTGGAAAGTTGTCTTTGGGGACATGGCTGTGGCTAGATAGGACAGCAGCTGAGTAAGCCAGAGCCTGTGTTTGGTTTATGTGGCCCCATTGCCATTGCCTTGAATGATAACCAGCCGTTGCCTCAGCTGGCCAAGGCAGCAGGTGCCACAGCGTTGCTTTTGTTGCCTGTTGTGGCAGTGGTTATTTCTGCTGCCTGTGAGAATGGCAGCTGCTCAGCTTGCTGGAGAGAGGTAGGGGCACAGCTTTGTAGCTTGTCCAGCATAGCTGACACAGCACACAAATCACTGTTAGTAATGGGGTACTGCCTCTTTCCTTCTTACCACCATACTAGGTAAAAGGACTCAGAGGCAAAAGTCAAGATGGATTTTTTTGCCTATTATTGATCACATCAAATCCAAAATTAAGCTGAATGCTCAAATGCCCAATGATATAATTTTTATTAATTTCTTTTTCTATTTACATGGGTGTAAATTATATAATATTTGATAATTATTTATTTTCTCAATCTGGAGTCCTTCTTTTATACACACATTTTCCCAAGAGGCCATTTACAACCATGATTCTGTGGGCTATAATCACAGCTCTAGGAATGCTAACATGAACTCTTCTCTACTTTATACTGAATATTCACCAGCATCTGCTATGGGATTAAAAGAAAAAGATCTTGACACACATGGCAGACAACTAACAAACAATATGCTGATATAGTTTAGGGCTATCCCTTCATCTTTCCTGCAGGATCTGTTGTGGAGATATCTCCAGGGATTTAAATTGCAGTCTTCAGCTTCTGAATTTACATTTGGCCTTTCATTGACTCTTTCTGCCTTAATAGTACACTTTTTCATTTGTATTCAAATATTATATGGATGTTAACCAGGATTTCCTCTTGTGCTCTTTGACTGTCTAAGTCTACAAGGATGATGGATTATTTTTTCCACCTGGGTGTCTTTAAATTGAAATTGTTCTGTTTGGTAAGGTAGGACACAGAGGAATGAGCACTGGTTATTTTTGGGTTTGAGTTGATTTTTCTTTCATCTCTATTTATAGTAGAAATAATTTTATATTGTATTTCAAAGCTCAGTATTTTTGCTGCTTATTTAGATTTCATTTCATTCAAATGAAATACCATTATTTTCCACTTCTGAATTAGTTTGCCTGAAATGTATTTATTATGCCAGTTTTAGGGTTTATTTACAGATTTCCTTTTTTTTTTTTTTTTTTTTTTTTTGATACCTATAAAAGTAGATTGCTACAAAAATGTATTTTTAAACATTGAGGTCAGTATAACTTTCAGTTGCCTCCCAGTACAACACTGACTACATCATTTATTCTAGTTTTCAAGACTTTTGATTCCTCACTGGCTTGCCCCCGCTTTCCCTGATACACAAGTAGCCTTTAGACTTGTGAAAAACTACAAACATGCAACATATTTTTGCACAGCCAAGATTTAATTTCTCTTACTGCCTGTATCAGGAGTGGAAAATGCCAAGATTTAGGAGTATCAGATGATTATTTTAAAAAAGGAGCTGGCTATATTTGATTTAAATGTATGATTGAAATGTAATTTGTACTCATTGTAATACAGATAATGAAAAAAAATTGCTTCCTTTTCAAGAACTGCAAGATTAGGAATTATTTTCTTTGGTCTTTAACCACTTAAAATTTAGACACTGAATATATTTTATATCTTTAATTAACAACAAAATTAAATTTTGATGAAGATTTTCCACCACAAATGAGTAATTGAATTTAAAAATTAATCTGGGCTCAATTTAGACATTTTTAAATTTGATAACTAGAAAGAATTCAGTTTTGAAATTCTATTGTATATCCAAACCAAAAAAAATTAGAGGCTTTGCTGGAAAGAATTTGAAAAAGATTATTATGTGAATGGCTCGGCTGATGTGTGCTCTTTTTCCGTTGTAAATGGTAGACTGGAGTAAAAGGAGAGGAAGAAAACATGAAACAAATGAAAAGAGATTAAAACCAAAAGCTAGCAAAAGTAAAAAAAGTAAGAGGTCACCAAAGGGAAAGACTCAGAGCATGTGTGATCTGGATCCAGTTATCAACCTCCAACGAAAATAATGAGGTGTTATTTTTATTATACTGGAATGAGTAAAATGAACATCTTTAACACTGTTTATTTATCTCAAAGCTAGGTCTGAAGAGAAATTCTCTACGAAAACAGAGGAGTAGAGTCATCTAAAAGCAAAATGTAAAGGCACTCATTGTTGCATGCTACTTTGTTTATATTTATATGGACATGGGCTTGGTTATATCAGTCACTAAACTAAGCAGAATTCAGGAAAACACATGAAATGGAAATCTGGACACTTAATATGAACCTTTGAAAAGTTCAGGGAACTCCCATTTTGAAAAAAACAGTAGTAAAAGTAAAGTTTTATTTCCCTGGGACAGTTTAATTCCCTTCTTAGATATTCAGTTTTCCTCACTAACCTTTTTCTTTGCAAGCTTTGAGAATGAGGAACTACCAAAAAAATGGTTCAGACGCAGCTTGAGCAGTTACTCAGGAGTCACCTGAAGCCTTTGCATTCACATTTTTAGAGTGTATAGTGAATTTTGAAAAGCTGTTCTCAAACCCATCTCCGACTCAGGTCTACTCTCACTCTGGCAGGCCAACACACAATATTCAGCATTTACACTAAGTTAGGGCCAAAGTCAAGTAAAATTACACAGGTATTCCATTTCTTATTAAACCTTATAAAAGGTTATGCAAAACCATAGTTTTCCTGTACTGTGAAACAACACAGAAAATACTCAGCTGTAACTTCTAATGGAACATGACAGCAGATGATGAGTGAAATTATACTCCAAGTCTCAGAGGAGAAGACTGTTAGGAAAGGGAAAAAAAAGCCCTTATATAATTTGTTCAAGACTCTTGGGGAAAAACTACATGTAGAATTATCAACATTGTCTGACAACAGAGAAGAATAAGGAGAATTGTCTAGCTCAGACAGAAGAGCAGAATAGAAGCCAAGACCATTTTGTTGTTAACTTCTTCATGTTTAAGAACTGAGAGGTCTCAGAGAGTTTATATGTATCTGTTGCCTATTGTTTTTATTCTGCTCAGTAGAACTGAGCTATTAAACACTGTGATGGGATTTCCGTTTGATCATGTGCAGGGAATTTAACTGTAACTTAATATTTACTGTTATAATTCAACATGTCAGATCAATGATGTCAATGAATGCTGACTTGTCCCAGTAGCATTTGTTACTATTACTGCAATGATGAAGACAGGTGGAATCATTTGATGATGTCTGTGGGGAGGGAGAGCCCTCAAAAGTAGAGGTTTTGCCAAAGTTAGGGATGACTTAGAATAGGATGGTGCACTCAGTTACTCTTATGGTAGTGACAAATAAGTTTTCAAAATGGTCTCCAATTAAATTTTGATCACTCATTGTTTTAAATGATTTCCTATTCCAACTCTTTAAGCATTTGAAAAATGGTTTCCAAGTAAGAAAACTGTTAATTTATTTAATACCTACAGATTGTAAAATTTTGCTTTATGAAACTCTACACTTCGGCATAAACCAAGAGAACCTTTTATATTATATCTTACTATACACTATGACTAACATATTTTCAAAATTGAAAAATTCTATCCTGTGGTAAAAAGGAGAGCTGATGTATTTTTTTTCCAATCCTGTTTTTTCACTTTATTTTTTCTTATCCTTCCTTGATTTGATGCCTCTCTGATACCTTGTCAGAGAGCACAGGCCCCAAAGGATTTCAAAGATTTCCTGAAACTTCAGAATACAGGAAGAGCCTTAAGGGGTTTTAGTAATGGCAAAAAAAATGGAAAATAACAAAAATTATGGGATCACTAATACAAAATGAAGGATGTGGTTGCATAGCTCTAGACCTTTAGAATAAGCGGAAAAAGTAAATGTCTGTTTGAAGCTAAACACTACAGCAAGCTGATGATTTGAACCTAGCAAAGAGCTTTTCACATCTATTTTGCCTCAGCACTCATCTCTTCTATAAGAGCTGCTTTGGAGGTTACTCCTTCCTTTACATTTAACCTTTCCTGTGCCAGTTCGAGGCTTTTAAACAACTGATGAATTGTTTTATCAGCATCAGAAAGACATTAAAGGAGACTTGTGTTTTTTACTATAAACTTTAGGTTTGCATGGGGTGCGTAGGGAAATTTACACTAGTGGATTCTCCCAATGTCAATACATGCATGTGTTCAAAACTTAAGTAAGAATAGTACAGATTTTTTTTCCTGATGTTTGGATGAGCCCCCTAGAGTTTCCAGCCCAAACTACTTCTGCATGTGGATTTAAAGGATTGTTTCTGTCTGGAATTATGCATATCTTTCTGAAATTGGTTTTCTATTTGTGACATTCAAATTCAATTTTTCCAATGTTTGCAGTAAATCAGCCCACACACAAAGCATATTCATTGTTGTATAAGATAAAGTACATTTAAACCCAAATGGAAAAGTTTTGTTTCATTTGTCACGCTCTCCTTATTTTTATTGTCTTTTTATTTTATTCAGGCTTTTGTATGCTGGAAATTAAAATTTTGACTATGCAGCTGATAACCAGCCCTTTTCAAACTTAACTTTACCTTTCACCTTTTCACCCTGTGAGATAAAGCATATCTGAGTATGAAGGCTGAACTGACTTCAAATTAAAGATTTTCTACAGGAAAAAGCATGGCTAAAAAAAAGGAGAAAAAAAAGTTAAAATCTTGCCCTGGACCTATTAATCAAATTGCTGCAGATTTTCATGTATTTTTTTAACTCTAAAATGAAAATTGTGAACCAAGAAGCTACAGGCAATTTTGGGCCATAAGCTCCATAAATCAAGCATTGACTGCAATGCCCAAATCCCCCTACAACTTTATGAGATAAATTGATAGAAATATTGATGCAAATATATAGATAAAAAGGTGTATAGATATTGAAGATGGGGATGAATATCTTCAAATAAAATGGACACAACTCAATTGAGACTTTAGATTAAAACAGTTCTTGTTCTAACAGTAGTTCCTTCTACATGGTGAGCTTCAACCAATTATTTGATCTAAGACTTAACACTGCACATTCATATCTGCAATCTTGTCAAACTCTGGATATTCTCTAGGTTCTGCAGCTGTCCTAGCCATCCATGAGTGCTGGCTACAGTCAAGGGATGAGTGGTGCATACGATCCCATTCTGACAAGATCCCAGCATTCCATATGCTGTATTGATTCTAGCAGAGTTGCTTGGATCAAACTGAGGTGGGAGCTGTGGCTTTAAAACATGAGTTCTCATATTAGTTGGGAGCAGCTGTAATTTGCTCCACCCTAAACAGTCTATATGTGGTCTTCCGGTTTGCAGCAAAATCCCAGCATATTCCCCAGCTGGAAAAAATATGTGGATACCTCTAACCAAAACAATTTTGAAAGTGTTGCCTCCCCAGTAAAGCTGTAGAGACAATAAATTGTGATAGGAAAAGCCGAGCATGCTGCTATAGGACACCTCAACCCTCCCTAAAGCTACACGTAAATATGGTTACTTACTACTGTGCAATTTTTTCTGGGTGAAATGGCTTGTGTTGGGGCAGCACAATAGGCTTCCAGTGCGTAAACAGTCTCTTAACATTTTGCAGCCCATTATATTTTGCTGCCCAAGGCAACCTCCTGCTCTGTGTGGTTATACAGCCCTGTTTTTATTTTCTGTTGTTGTCAGATATGAGCCCATATATCACTCCCTTCAGCCCAGCCTCTCTGTACGAAACTTAACATCGGCGGCTCCAGTGGCAGTCAGCTACTCAAGGATCTTGCTTCACAGTGTAAAGTAACTTTGTTAAAAACAAGAGGAAAACAGCACCAATAAACAGACAAAACAAGTGAATAATATGCTTTGCTAATTATTTTCATTTCTATAAATAAGACATGTGGGTAATAAAAGTCTATTTGCCATGCCCTGTGCGTGAAGTGCCATTTGCAAAGCACCAGCCCAGAGTTGGCAGTGATTCCAAACATGTTGTTTTCATGTCAGCAAGTCCATCTTGGGGATTAAAATGACCTTCCCAGATGGAGAAGCATTTGGTACTTCCCAAACCTGCAGTCAAAAGGATTCTGAATGTAAACATGATATTCAAAGAATGGGCAAGCATTGGCTTGGACAATAAAATAAGCAGATTAGTCAAAGGACACAGTCCTTGCGCTGAGAAATATTGAAGCCTTTACAGCGAAGCTGCTACTAAAATGAATCATCTGCTAATTGTTAACACATGCTGTGACACCACTGCTATCTACTGTTCTAAATGTGAGAAAAACATGTTGTCTTAAGATATGAGGGCTAATATCTAATCCTTTTTCATCCTGAACCATGCACCATAAATATCAAAGTATCCTAACAGTAGTGTAGTGAAGAGAGATAGAAAGATTAAAAAAAAAAAATTAAGGGAGAAATGTTTAATTGCACATTGGGAAAGACATCTAATATATGTAAATAAGAAGCTGATTGGGACATATTATCATCAAAAAATGTAAATATTAATTAGTTTAAATAGTTTCAGCTAAGCATTTAGTCAATACTCAAGACCCTGTGGGCTGTATATTGGGAGGAAAACATGCATCAGCAGTGTCTCAGAAGTATTCCTGTTTATTTCCAAAGAGCCCAGACCTATTTCCTCAAGACAGCATGAATCAAGCAACAGAAAGGAGTTTTCATATTTGCAATTGTGGGCTCCTTTCAAGGCAGTACTTAGCATTTAGTGCTCTGTGTTTGTAACTGTGTCTTCACTGCACTTAGTTCTCCCACACTATTTCTCTTGCTTCTCTCTCACATGCAGAGGCACATCTGTTTCAGTGCAATCAGTTCCCAGCTTGTGGATCAAATGACACAGGCCTGCATCACTGGAGGAGATGCTGTGATACTAGTCCCTGTTTTTACACTGTGTATTCAATAACAGAACTTAATGTCTTCTTTCACCTAATTTAAGGTGTTAAGAGCTACAGTTACAGACAATTCAACTCAAAAACCTCTTCAACCATTTTTTTTTTTCTGATGAACTCATGATTTTTGACTGTGTCTGTTTTCATGTGCCCAAATGGTTACTTTGAGGTCTACTGCATGGTTGGTGCATACTGTTCCATAAAAATCATGGCCACTTCAGACATTAACAAGTTTCATGTTGGCTACACAGGAATTTCAGCACCAATTCTTGGTTTTGAAAGTATTTGTTGTTGTTTTCAAAACTGCTGTATTTGCACCAAGGGCAAGAAGAAATATTTCTTCCAAGGCTGGAAATGTTTTTGAGTTACCAGTCTCTACAGAACCATTTATTTTGATACTTTTAACTTTTGTCTAGTATTTCTAGATTAATAACTACATGTTAGTCACCTCAAGTCTTCCAGATAGTGAAGCACCCTAAATGATTTTTTTATTTGAGTAAAGGACTTCTAAATAATTTTTTAAATAATTAAATTTCTACAGATATTTCCAAATCAACTTCTTATTTCCCTAGAATCAAAATACATTTTTCTGCCACTGACTTCAATGTGAACAGGACTTGTCTCCTGTAAACTACGTATAGCTCTATGGAAAAAGGAAGGAAGACCTCTTTTATGTGAATGCTTCCAGCTCCTCTGTGAAACCACACAAACAACTAGTGTTAGGATATATACTTTTAAGTTATTTTCTTGGTAATTCTCCCATCTAGCACCTTCAAGTTCAACAGTAAGATCCCACAGAACAGTTGGAAGCATTTCAACTAAAATCTCAAAAGTATTCAGACATCTAACTGTGAAATCCCTGAAGACTCTTAAGGTCACTTCAACTCTGCACCAGGTAAGTTCATGTCAGTGGTATCCAATTCAGGACAGAAAAGTAACATCTTCTGAATTTTCTGACTTAAAATCTTAAATTTCTGACTATCCTTAAAAATTTTACTTCGAATAAAATCTTCATACCTCCAATAGAGGGTGTACATGTGCATCTGAGTGCGCATGTCTGTTTTATTCTATTCTGCTACTCTTGGTATGAAGATTCAAGGCAGCTTGTGTAAATCTAGACCTCATTTCAATAGCTGCTCTTCTGATTGGAGCACTGGTTTTGGCTTTAATTACTATAACAACAGGAATCTACCTATTCAGAGTTAGTGGGGCATGTTCCAGTAAGGATGTGATAAAGATACTTGTGAGTGTTCTGTCCCTTCTTTATAAATCTCCGTGATGATTTTCTTGCCTTGCCTATACATTTTCTGCATTCCTTGGAACTAAACAATAGGCAGGAGGTGTGGGTCAAGGTATGGCTGAGACCTAAGGCTGATGTATCAGTTGTCTGCTGAAGAGATGCAGCAGAACACTTTCCATATGCCTGTGTTTACACGTAAGTGATTGAGTTCTTCAAAAGGGACATCGTGAAAACTAGCTTCCCCACATTTATATTTTTCATTGTAAGTAAATGTCAAGATTCAAGATATGACACAGAGAATATAAATGTAGAGTATGGAAAAAAATTCTTATGTACTATATAATAATAAATTGAATTGTCACTGTTTTGTTTAATGCTGAAGTTAAAGCATAATGCTACATTAACAGACATATGAGGTTAGACTTTGTGACAAAGTGAAGAACTCAAGACACAATCATCTGATCTAAACCGTTTGTCAATGCTAAGAATGATACCCACAAGTCCTTAAACATACAGTTTATATACATCCCAAATTAATCTCTTCCTACACTGTTCACAGTATTTTGTGACAATACAGACATTTGTAAAATGAACAGAGGAGAAAAAAAGTGTTCCTCAGAATGGCCTTAAACTTTTTCCTCTATGCATACATTGCCCTTCTACAGAGCTGCCTATACACCTGAAATTAGCTAGGGACCAATGGTACCTTTGTACCTTGCTACTGGAGATGAATACACTCTGGCAAATTTATGACTTAGGAGGAAAGTGCTTTTTTTATTCTTCAGTCAGTTCCTGCTTTAGAGATGTGTCTAGCATGAATTTTATCACCCTCGTATCTCTTCTTTTTATTATGTTGAGAAACAGCCAGGCCACAGAGCAAGAGAATGGTTCTCTGATGTGCTTTTCTATCACTTCCTCACTGGCCTTTGTTCATATAACATTCTTTTCCTATGACAGTTCTCTGTATCTCTATCAGTTCCACACTCACAATTCCACAACTCCTCCATACTACACTTTTAAATTCTCATGTGGCTTTTATAAATGTTATGCTAGAGGTTTTATTATTTATTAACACTATAGGCTATTATTAATTTCTGTGTTTATAGGATTGAACATAGATCTTCAAAAGGGTAATTAGGAAACCAAATGAGAAGTGTTTGAAAGGGCAGCACAGTTACTAAAAACTAATTAATCAATGCACAGAATACTTGCAAAGATAAGAATAAAAATGTTGGATATGTAGTGCTATCTTCAACATCAAACTCCTTCTGTTTAGAGAAAAACATTTGGCATTAAAATATGCTGAATTTCTTCTCTCTCTTCTTGCCCTTCTTACCACACTGCATGACTGCCTCTGGAGCCCCCTCACGGCTGTATCCAGCTTGAATAGTCAGTGTGTAATAACTTTAGTAATAATCCCCAAGATGTTTAGAACTGCATTTCATCCTTCCCTATGAAGGACAAACAGCCAAAGTTTTTCTTTTATCTCCCTAAATAAGGAACAAGGCATTCTACAGCTGACGCTTGCACCTGAATCCAGTTTCTGAATTAACAGATTGATAATCTTTTCTATTTATTCCATTTCCTTCTTGGGAATAAATGCTAAAATTAAGGCTTCTATTTTTAGGGCTATTCCCTACTAGAGAGAGGGAAAGGCATCTTCAAAAGCAAGATCTGATATGTACTTGATGGTGCCCTCAGATTAGACTCTTAATCAGGCAAATGTCCAGAGAGGCATGGGATGGGAGGAAGATGGTTTCCAGCTTTGGAAGAGTCCAAAAGAGAAAATAAAAGGTGTTATCGTTAAAGTTTTCTATTTTGAGTCATATATTTTTTTAATATATATAACTTTATGCTAGGGACTCTCAAAATTCTAGGTGTAATTTTGTCTTTCACCTTGTTTTTCTTGTCTCACAGATTTTCTAGGTAAGGATTTTTTTGGTTTTGTTTTGTTTTAAAGCCTATACAACTCCTAGTTTTCAGTATTTCTTTTCAACAATATGAAAAATATATTTATTTTTCTTTTTCCTTTTATTGGCCAGTATTAGACAAGCCATATCACCCTCAGGGAGGGCATGTCATGCAGGTACATTAAGCCCCCTGATGTATGTGTAAATATTCATCTTGTGTATCACACATTTTCACTGCCACAAAAGGCACTTCACCTTATTGTCTAAATGAATGGGTTGGAAGAAAGGAGAGTAATGTCTGTGAAGCAGCATAAAAATTGTTGGAGCTTTATCTCTTCCACTAAGGGTAGTCTGGAGGACAGCTCTTCTGAAGGTATTTCACATCTTCTTTTCTTTGATCGAGTACCAGTGACAGAAGTGGGTAAGCGGTTCATAATACATCATGCAAAAATATTTTCAAGTATTTACATGACTATTCTAATAGAGTCTTAGAATTCTTAGAAAGCCTACACCTAACATGAGAACTGACTTAAATTGTATTGATTGTAGTGACTATGTTCTGTTATACAGCTCATGCTGCTTGGAGCAGAATCTCTCTCCATAGACTCCCTGTGATTTACCAGTTAAAGGGCATTCCAATGTTTTTCATTAATTTCTCATGTTTTCTGTGAATATAGTAACAAATTAGGTGTAATGCTAGAAATATCCTTCAGAAAATAACTTTTTTTTTTCTTTTGTAAGCTCTTTGCTGTGCTACTTTAACAATGAGAATCTCCTACTGGCACTGGAAACCGACTGTGGGGTGAAAGATGTGAACCCTCAAAACAAACAGCAAAATATTTCAAACAAACCACAAAAGTAAAATCTAAAGTTATGTTAATGAGCATACAGATCAGTACACAATCCTCGTAGGTTTGCTCATCACCTTAAATTTGCATCACTAAAAAATGTCTTCTTGGATTTCAAGTGTGAGGTGTATTAATTCTGTTTACTCAGCACGTTATAGATTATGGCCAGAAATAATGAATAATCTTGCCAAAGAAGTGAAAATAAAGTTCTTGTTCAAATAGCTGGGGGGGAGGGAGCAGGGAACTACAGTTATTTAAATTAATTATTAATTGGTTCACTAAACATCATTTGATCTCTCCATTTTTTTCTATTTAAGTTTTGCAGCCTTCTGAAAGGGGGGTTACTCTTAGATGTCATTTGACATCACAGATGTAGATATCTGGGGCATAGGTGTGCATTTAGCCCTGTCTCTGCCAGACCCATTAGGACTGCTGTCCTGCAGAGTTTTAAGGAAAGTAGAAAAGAGCTTTGGCACAGCCACAGGAACAAGCACCAAACACACAGGGTCTTTTGGCTGACATAGACTTGCACAGCAAAGCATCTGTCATGCTGTCTGACTATGGATGGAGATCAAGGAAGTACAACTTTTCTTCCTGAATATTCTCCAGGATGCCATGCACATTACAGCTCCTTACATATTAAGCAGATTCTTGTATGTTTCAGGTCAGTGGATTAGGGGAAAAATTATTTTAGTGGTAAAAATACATTCTCCACATGAACTCACTACTCTGCCTAACTTCCATGCTGAGCAACCACTTCCAAATAAGCTGTGTTTTACCACCTTTACTGCCAGTCCATCTTATTGTTTAGCAGGGATTGTCATAAATGTTGTTAAATCTGTGGCAGGCATAGAACTGCCAGAAATACCCAGGAGATCTCAAATACTTCTGTTATTACCACTATTATATACCTAAAAATTATTATAGCTGAGAGATCTTGTGCCACTGATTAAATTAGTAGTCTAGATTCTGGTGCAACTTTTCCAAATATCCATGATAAAAATCAAGACTTTTAGTAAAATTAAACTAGGCCAATATTAAGACATCATATAGAAAAACACAAACATACTGGTTTATGAAATCAAACAAAATGCAGACAACATTTTCAGAATACATTTTCAGCATTTAAAAATGCATTTAAAGTTACTCTGTTGAATGGATCTGTTTTTGTTATATTCCAGTGGAGAAACAGCAAGAATTATCCATATTCAGTGCAAATGCATGCTTACCTAGGGATCTAGAAATATAGCTGAACCAGTTCACATCAGGAAACAAGTTCCAATCATTTGCTGTTTTAAAGTAAAAGCTTTAAATCTCTAGAAAGCAACATGGCCACTGGAGAAATGCAGGCACATGGTCCCCATGGGACTAACTGAACACAAACCTTGAAGAAAATAAATAGATCCTTATGACAATAGTGAAATTCAACAAATCATCACTGCTCTGGAAGAGCTTTTATTTTATTAAGAAAATACATTGTGTATTGGGGAAAAATATGTCAATAATCATATTATGGTGACAACAGTTTAAAAGTAAATGGAGATCATCTCTTTTATACTAAGAAAAAAAAAAAGCTAAGCTAGGAAAGACAGTTTCAATAAAAAAAATAATTCCCCAAAAAATTCTGTGTAGTAACTGTACTGGAGAAACTTTTAAGCAAAGTACTACCGATCAGGAAAAAAATTAATCAAGTGGAGGTTATGTGCTCTAATAAACAGTCAGCACAATAGCTCACACTCCCTAAAATAGCATGAAAGCACAGTTTAATGACAAACCATGAGCTACTTCAGAAATGAAGAATGGATGATTTTTCATAATCCTCCCAACTTTCTAATGCACTGTGAAGCTAAAGAATATAGGTCTTTCTCTGAACTGTAGCCAGCCATTACTCATTAATAAACAAATTGTCCTCTATCATTTGTGCTTAGTGACAGAAATATATAAATATATATAGTGAGATAAAAAATAATCAAAGTACACCTGGTTATTATTTGTAAAGACTTAACTGTAAGTTTTTAATGATTAATTTATCTGCCATCTAATACCTTAATAGATCATGAGAAACATCAAGGGAGGAATGTGGTACTGCATTTTTAAAGTCTCTTTCACTCTCACTGAATGATAATAGGCATGGAAGCTATCATTAGTCTTGTTAGATGATGGTTCCTTTAGGAATCTCTTATATGTTACCTTTTAGAGGGAAGGTCAGGGAAAATCCCCCTGGGAGTCCCCTTGCAGGATACAGCTAACACAAGCGTAAACTGTATGGAAATGGCTAAATTATCTTTAGAGAGACCTTGGTCTTTCACATCAATCAGACCTTTCTGAACTAGTAAAACAGATAAGCATCCTGCTTGTATGGCTGTTTTTATCCATATGTTTGTCATGACTGTCACAACAAATTTAGAATGAAAAGACCATTGTCTTTTTTTAGTCTGTTGGTAAATACTAAAGGAAAGGTGTGATTTATTTTAGTAAGAGCTACATGAACTGTTAGTACAAAACTGTAATATTTTGGGTTGCAGTTAGAATCCAGAGAGTCAGGAAACATAAAAAGTTAATGCTACAAGAGCAACCTTGATGCTACCTCTGCGCAAATCTTGTATACTTTATGGTCTAGGTTTTACAGCAAAATCAATAATCTATTAAGCTCCACATTTAACAAGGAAACAGGATTAGGAATGGAGTATTTATGATTGGTAATTTTTGAAAACTTTGTGGATTTCTTGACTTTTCTTGACTTTGGTTATATAAAGTTTATGTTCTGCACTTAAGTTCATTTCAGTTTTGAAGACTTTTAGAGAATAGGCTGCTTCCAGTGTTTAGGGTTTTTGTTTGGTTTTGTTTGTTTGTTTTTAAATTTTTGTTTGCTTTTTCTCTTTTCAAATAAAATTTTTAGCTTCTTGTGCTATTAGAAAAAAAATACACAGGAAAGAGGCAAAGCAAACTTTATGGTCATCCATTCTTCTTATTCTATTAGAATAACTTAAGTGGTCTACAAAATAAAAGCAGCAAAACGTCATTTGTATTTTGCCTACAGTGACTGTAAATCTGATTTGGTGAAAAAATTTCAAATGGTGATTTAAAATTTTCACTGTTACAAAATCTAGATGAATCTTTGGAGAGACTCTACCAAATGATTGAAAATGCAATGATAGGTTGTGTTTTCAAAGCAATACACCAAAACGGACAAAACAAAGAATACTTTTCCTGTAAATATCACCATTTTGGCAAAGAGCAGATTTTTCTGTAGGGGAATTCTGATTTTGTATTAAAATTTTGTTTTTATTTTAAGTTTATATTTGTGTTATACTGATTTTCAAACAGTAGTTTCAAATTTCACTTGTCTTTAGACTCAATGTGTGAGATACTACCAATCCTCATAATTAAGCATTCAAGCATTACAGAAAAAATAGTAATTAATTCCTTAGCCAGTTTCCTTAGGGCCATGCTTGATGCCTATATAGGCATCCAAGGGGAACTTAGCCATGTACAGATGAGGTGATGAATAACTTGAGCCAATAAATAACCTGTTGCTCCCTGTTCTGAAGGCTCCCTGTTGCCTTCTGGGAAATAATGAGGAATGCTGGACAGGCTGCACAGGTTTGTATGAGGAACTCTGCATATGAGACATAAAGGACTATTCTTATGAAATCTTGGCTATTAACCCACCTCTTACTTGTAAAAGTAACTTTCATTTACAGAATACTTTAATTTCAAAATTAAGCTATCCCTTCTTAAGTTGTTGTGAATTTTTTTTATGGTGTGCCCTACTTCTCTCTGATGACTTCAGCCCTGTGAACTAATTGAGTACCCTCATATTTATTGGGGATTAAGGTTATGTTAGCAAGATTGCCTAAATAAGTGTATAGCAGGTGCTATTCCAAAAGTATTTTGTGAGTAAAGTGATTGTTAATATTATACTCAGGCTATGTTGGGATACATCAGAGAACTCTTAGTCTGAGCATCCTACCAACATTTAAACATGAAATGTCCCTGACATCTCTTGAAAACTCAGGAGATCTTTGACTCCAGACAACCTTTCCTGTTACATTTTTATCTGGGTTTATATGCAGTAAATGAGGCATTTGAAAAAAATATTGATGCTTCTTAGGAAAGATGAAGTTTGAAGGATCTATTTCTCACCTAAAGTAGAAGAAGAATTCTAAAACCATATTTGCTGAGATTCTCTGTTTAAAATAGTATGATCTGTGCATGAGTGGCAGCAATAAGCTTTACCAAATCCACTGATCTCAATCCATTTTCCATAATTCTCCATGTCTGTGATTCATTTTAGATTCCTTAATTCAATATTCACCATGTCCAGATATATTCTTTCCCCTTTTTTCATTCAACATTTTTAAAGGTATCTATTCTCTACCACTCCATAAAGTAATGGCTTTTATAAGGCTTTTTTCAATGGACTAGCAAGGCTCACAAAAACATTAAAAAGAATCTCTCATTGCATCTTGTGAGAGATGTTATAAGCAAGCTAAAAACCAACAGAAGTCTAAAAGTAGACTTAAGCTCAGCCCAGTTTTATGGCTCCAGAATAAATTTTGGTTTTTTGGGCTGTTTTTTTTTTTTTTTTTTTTTTTTTTTTTTTTCCCCTTTGGATGAACCTACACTTCCTCATCTCTCTCTACCTCTTTTTTAATTTTAGGAAATTGCATGATGCATTGGACATGCTCTGCCCACAAAGAGGAGGAGGAGGAGGAGGAGGAGGAGGAGGAGGAGGAAGAAGAAGAAGAAGAAGATGAAGAAGAAGAAGAGGAAGAAGAAGAAGAGGAAGAAGAAGAAGATGACGACGATGACGACTTGTTTTTGGCTTTCAGCGTGGTCATATGATGTCAAAAGGACTGCTCTGTCAGAAAATGTTGTTGATGATGTGGCAAAGAAAAGCAGAAAAAAAAAAGAAGAGAACAAACAGGAAAAAAAAGAGGAAAATGGAATAAAGGAGGCTAGATAAGGGAAAATTAAGGGGGAAAAGAAGGCAAAAAGGGAGGAGGGAGAAAAGAAAGAGGGTAGAAAGAAAAGTGAAAAATCACTTGCCATTAAGATCCTAAAAAAAATCTTTCTTAAAAGAACTCAGATACAAAAATCTTCATTTCCCTATAACTCTGCTTACTAGTCAGTGAACTCAGTGAAAATATTTATCCATGTCCTTCACTTCAGCTTAAGAGAACGTAAACCTGAGATTGAAATAGGATCTCAGGTAGCAATTGGGTACCTTTGGACTCCAATATTGCTATTCAGGGGGTATTCCTCAAATTTGATTTCTTTCTCAAGGTACAAAAAGTGCTATTTATTTGTTGGGCTCAGAGTTCAGTCTGCTCCTGACAATGGTGTCTTTTTCCCTGAAGCTTTTTCAGAGGGCTCAATATGAAAACTGAAATAAAAATAATTGTCCTCCTGCAAGACTGGGTGAGAATATTTTGGTTCCAGCACAGATGCCCAGACATTGCTTCAAGTCAAAATATGCTACCATCAAGACTGAATTTGTTCAAATAAGGCTCAAGATCTAAAGTAAATTTACTCCATGAGAAGAAAAGAGGAAGTCTTCCAATTTTCCTTGTAATTTCATTGTGTAACTGTAGTTGTTTTATACATAGTAACAAAGAATATTTTCTGAAATTAACAATGAAAATGGCAGCCTCTACATTACATCTACATTGTTTTCACTAAGATTTTGTGCTAAAACATTCTAATTTTTTCAATGACAAAATTTAATGTCAAACAATAGATCTCTCACCCATCATGTAAAAAGCCAGATATGTTTTACTGCCTGATTATTACACAAATAATTGAATTGTATCCACATAGAACTTAATATTGAATAATGTTAAATAATCAAATAACCTCCCCATCATCAAAGCCCCATTTTAAATAAACCAGATTATATAGTGAAAATGCTCTTGTATATTTGCAAATAACACATAAAAATTTTTCTTCCTCTAATATTTATAGCATCTTTATATGTCCTGCTACTCTTTCCCTAAAACTATATTTAAACAAATGTGTGAAATGCAACTGGAATCTGCAATATAGCTCCAAGTAAATCAGAATATTCAGTGTAAAGATTTAAGGTGCAGCTGTTTCTGCCAGTCATTTGGGTAATCATTGTACATAAATTTATACACCATGAAAAGCTTTATTCATGTTCATATGGTGTGAAAATTGAAAAGAAAACTCTCAATTAATTACCTTTTTAAGCAAAGCAATTTAGATTTATCACATCCAGCAAGGGAATTTGTTCACGTATTATAAAGCTGCTGTGAAACACTGAAATGAAATATGAGTTAGAAGAAAAGGTTTATGCTCTGTAGAGACTTTAGGATGTGAAAAGCAAATTAGCTGCCCCTGACTTCAATCAGCATGCTCTTATGAGTTTGGGCCAAGTCTACCCTCCACAACAGCCCGGTGCCCTGTGGTGGCTCTGGAGAAACGTGGAGCAGCAAAAGTATTTGTCTAGAACCACCTGAGATTTTTCCATCTCCAGCAGCAACTTTGAGAATATAGACTTCAGCTTCTGAGGTAGCACATTTTTACTTTTTCTTCACACCTTACTAATAAATGTCAGTCTAAAGCCATTAGACAGCAATAAGTCTGCCTGAATACAATAAAAAGAACTCACTCTCTTCTGCTAGGAAGTGTCATTTTCTTCCACATGAAATAAGTCAGTGGGTATGTAGAAAAGCATTGCTTCTTTGATTTCTGTGAATCTTCCATTATTTCTCATTATAAGCCTCAAGTTCCTCACTGCATATGCTTGATTATGTCCCAGTATACTACCAGTTGTTTATTCAGGTAGTGTTTGCCAACATGCATCCACCTTTAATTTGCACTTGTAAAAGGAAACATCGGTTGATGAAATAATTTGCAGCCCGAAATTGATCTCCAAGAAAATAAAATACACTCAATGTCTTTTGCCATAGGAAAACTATGTCATAAACAAGAAGTCACCAAAATACAGAGAGTGAAAAAATTATTTTTCCATTTCTTTCAAACACAGCCATGTTTGCTTCATGGAGAATATAAAATTACCAGAGGATATCATTTAGGGAAGGAAAATATTTCAAGACTTAATTCTTCACCAGTGTTGTTCCAGCATGCTAACAAAATCAATGCTAACAAAAATCATCTCCTTTTAATCTGTTATTCTTTTGTTCCATTGAAGTAACTCAAGATCAATATGTATTGATTTGCTCCCTAATTATATTAATTTTACTTTAGAAATTAGGAAGGCCATAATGAGAATGTGAAGTTACTTGAAGACAGTACATTATAGGTAGTCTAATTTAGCAGGAGTCTGTGCATAAGATTAATTCATTAAAAGGAGCCAATTACCATACAAACAGGGGAGATAAATAAGATTTTCTCCTTTAATTTGCATTTTATATATTCCTTTGTAATTTTTAAAAACTTAAATGAATTTACAACCTAACTATACTTTTAATGTATATCCATTTTATTCCTAGGGAATATAATTGCATTAAAATTTAACCTTTAGCTTTGTCTTTTAGACATAGCATTTTAGAAAACGAGATCATGGCATCTAGGTATAAGACATTTTATGTGACATTTTTATTAGGAAAAATAATGAAATGTTAATGCTTTAACAGTCCAACTTTTCTTTCCACAAAACTTTTCTCCAGTTACAGATGTGAGATAGATATGTTCAGTTGATGGATAATGATACAGAAGAGGAAGGTAATTTGGCCTGTCTTGGCTGAGGATTTGGCTCATTAATGTATCTCGGCCGCAAATGACTATAAATGTTATAGAAATCATTATGTCAGTTGGATAGCCACATATTTTATCAATGCAAATTATTGCTCGATATGATTTCTTTGAAGAACTTTGTTTGTTCTTTGATGAGGTTAAAATGGAATTGCTTATTTTTAGAATGACTCGGTCCTTGCCGATTTTGCATTATACACCAGCAGAATCCAGAGAACTGACGTACCTGATTCTTTGTTGCTTTACAGCTGAAGGACTGGGAGTGTCTCCAGTGAAATATCACAAAAGTAATCACACTTCTGTAATTCAGTGTCTGTAAAGACAGAATCAGACCCAAGGGATCTTTAAAAGAAACTTACACTGACATCAAGCCATTTGTAATTGTCTTAAAAACTTATCAGAAGTCCTTTAGCTAACAAAAGACTGCATTTTTTCCAGAAAAGATAAGTGGTGTAATTCATTTTTGGGGCATTAGAAAGCTGACAAACAATAAAAAGAGAAAAGAGGAAAGAGGGGAAGAGGGGGGGGGGGGAGAGGGGAGG
>VZUI01045140.1:0-79405 GCA_013401135.1 Cettia cetti
CCCTTTTTTTTTTTTTTTTTTTATTAACTGGAAAGTTCCAGTTAAACATCTCTGAGGCTACTTTTAGTTCCTGCAAAGACCTGACCTAACAGCTCTGGTCAACTTATTAGGGGTTGTGTATACATCTGTTTATTACTTTTTTTACTTCTTAAATTTGTCTCTCTTGCTGAATAGCCCTTAACTAGGTATCACTATAAACCAGGGATCCTTATATTCCACACATATTATGGAGTATGGTGAGCTGATAATGCTGCTGTAATGTGAATCATGCAGATAATCCTGCAAGCATTTGGAAGGTGGAAATTTTTTACTTCAAGGTAAAAGCCTGGCTGACAAGGCTAATATTTTGATGTTCAGTTTATACAGCTTAACTTACATACAGAAAAATCCTGTTTTCTGAGTCAACAATCCAGTCTTTGTCTGGGGGACAAGTGGGGACAAGGTAAGTTTGATTTCTTTTACAGGTTAGATTTCTTGTTTATGTGATCATGTGTTTGTAGTGGTTTGACCTTGGCGAGATCCCAGGAACCCACCAAAGCCACTCTATCACTCCCCTCTGCAACTGGACAAGGGAGAGAAAGGACAATGAAAGGTTCATGAATTGAGATAAGGACAGGGAGAGATCACTCTCTGAATACTATCACAGCAAAACAGACTTGACTTGGGGAAATTAATTGAATTTATTATCAATCAAAATCAGAGCAGGATAATAAGAAGTAAAACAAATACCTAATATCAATACCTTCCCCAACCCCTCCCTTCTTCCCAGCTCTGCCTTCTCCTCATAGCAGCACAGGGAGATGGGAGAGGAGGTTATGGCCAGTTCACCACACACTGTTCCTGCCACAGCTCAGGGAGAGGAATCCTTCCCCTGCCCCGGCACGGGGTCCCTCCCACAGGAGACAGTTCTCTGTGAATTCTCAAGCCTGAGTCTTTCCCATGGGCTACAGTTCTTCATTAACTGCTCCAGAGAAGGTCACAAATCCTTCCAGAAAAGCGGCTCCAGCATGGGCTTCTCTCTCCACAGGCCCAAAATTCCCTGTCAGGACCCTGCTCCAGCATGGGCTTCCCACAGGGTCACAATCTCCTCTCAATTATCCACCTGCTTCAGCATGGGGCTTTGCCATGGCTAAGGGTGTACCTCTGCACCCTCCATGTGCCTCCATGTTCTCTGGGGGCACAGCTGCTTCACCAGTCTTCACCAATTTTTTCCTTCTTAAAGATGTTATCACAGAGTCATTACTGCCACCTCTGATTGGCTCACACTCACCCGGTGCTGGGTCTGTTCTGGAGCCATCTGGCACTGGCTCTCGCAAATATGGGAGAAGCTTCCAGCAGCTTCTTACAGCAACCACCCCTACAACTGCTTCCCCTCCCCTCCTCTCTACTAAGACCTGGCATTGAAAACCAAACACAGCATTTCATTTCCCCAGTGAATTAGATAAAATAGAAGGACGATAAACTATGAAATGGGGTTAAAAATAACAAAGACATTTTACCAGACAAAAAGAATGTTTTGCAAATTGTCAGGCCCATCTGCTGCTCTTTACGTTCATGGATTTAACTGCACTGTGAAAGACTGTATCAGCAAAAAGCAGGATTGATTCACTGAACTGCTGAATATGATACAATTTCCATAGTTGCGTGGAGCCAGTGACAGAATAGGTGAAACGACCTGATATGTAACTCAGATATAAATGTCTAATCCACAGCCTGGAGCTTTGGCCAGCCTCTGGTGAAGAAAAACTGCCTTTACCAAATTTGTTGATCTTTTTTGCATGAGTATCTCAGCTTATAAAGACAGTCAGGAAACAATGACTGATGGATGTTCTCCATCCCAAGTCAATGCAGAGGCATAATTTTTCTGAAAGTGTATTTCCTTACTAAGGGTTCAGCCCTCTGCTGTGCTGCCCATTACAGCAATATCTAGGATGTTGTCCTGCAGTGAGCCTGACACATCTTCTGAATGTTCATGTCTCCAAATGGCTCATGTCATTGAATATTTCCCACAAATTCCTGTACCTCAGGACAAAACTACTTCCCATGACCTATCATGAAAGTGGTTCTGACAGGTTCTGACAGGTTCCACAGTTCATACTTGTAGGAGGGTTAGCTCGAGTATTTCTGTAGAACCCTTCTCACCAATTATCAAATCCCAATCCTCTAAGTATTTTCCAGGATCTCTGTTCTGGAAACCAGCCTAAACTCCAAGAACACAAAACCTTTTGCTAGAAACACCTCTGCATTGATGCAGAGCCAGATTTTTTCAGCTTGTCACATATTATTCCACAATTTTATTATATAAAGTTACAAAAAATTAAATACATCCAATAACAGAATTTCAAAATCTGTTCTGAAATAGGAGGGGAGCAAACCCACAATTAGCATGGTCCTTAATGCAGTTTCATAAAGCCCGTAGCAATTAAGTTGCAAAGTGCTGTAATTTACATGAACAAAAACAGGAGTGGGTGTAGGAGTATTTGCTTCATAAACAAAATAAATGTCACAGACAGCTCTAATACAAGACTGTACAACAAGCAACAGCAGGGATGCCATTGCTCAGTGATTCTAGCTACTGCCTGCAGACATTCAGGTTCTTCTCAGATGGGCCAGGATTCATGAAAGTGAGGCTGGAAAAGGATGGACTGTTTCTATCAGGTTCACATGCCAGGAACAACAGTTAAAATATGCCCAAATCTACATCACTGCCTGGCCCCAGAAAGGGCATCAAAGAAAAAGATGCAAGGGAACATTATCTCACGTTTTAAGTGACAGCCTGTGACTAGATTCCTGAAACATCAAGAGGAATGTCAAGAATCTCAGCATTTTCACATTTTACTGGGCAGCAAATCACTACAATGAAAGGGTTCTTAAAGAAGGCCTATAAATGCCAGCTCTCTGCCCTCTTTCCCATCATGGCAAGAGGTGTCTGGTCTCCATAAGAAGAGGGAAGTAGAAATCACTCTCTGAAGCTTTCTTTGAGGAACACCTGTCCTTAACTTCATTGGAAAAAGCTGCTTGGCACCCTCATCAAATATCAACAGCTCAGTTAGTGTTGTGGCTGCTCAAGACAATGGGACCAGTTACTCCCAAAACTCCCTCACAGCCTTTTGGCCATGCTGTCCCAATTCTGAGTGTGTAGGGTAGAGTTCAGCCCAAGTTTTCCTATGAACAGCTGGTCCTTCAGGAGCTAGGGAGAACATGCCAGTCATCCAGACTGTTTTTCAGCTAACTGCCTGAAAGGTAGGGGCTCTGGGGCTCCCAGCTTTCTTCAGGCAGGCAGCTGGAAACCTGGAGAAACTTGGCTCAAAAGTGAATTCATAAGTTGCAAAAGAAATGTGTAATTTCCCCTTTCAGAAGTGTGAAAAATATGTGAAAATGTCACAATATCACCACAGGAGAGAAACTGGAATTTTAACCAGCTCACCTCTGAAATTTGTCAGCATTCTGGCACACTTGATGCCACTCCAAACAAAACAAGCATAGCTCATCTTCCCATCTGTGCAGACAACCTACAATAGCCAAGGTTGTAGAGAGGAATTAGATCATGGTTCAATCTCCTATCTCTGATCCCTTCACCCTTCACTCATTAAAGCTGGGAAGAGAAAGTACATTATCATCTGCTACAAGGAAGGCTTTTACTGGTAAAATAGTGTGACTAATGGTGTTTAAGAATAGCAAACAGCCTTTAGAAGCATTAAATTCCCCAACAGTTTCACAGCTTAAAAACTGTAGCAAAATCAGTTTTGCTAAAGGTCTGTAAATGTCACATCAGCATTTCATAAAAATGTTTTCCAGCTGTTTTCCTATATTTTAAGTAATATTATGTACTTGAAAGGCCTGAAGCACTTGCAGATGCCATGCTTTCCTAGAAGAATAAAAATATTGCAGGAAAATGGTTTCATTATTTCCAAGTCCTGTATAATTTCTCAACAGTTTTCAAAAACATGCATTGTGAAAGATGAACAACAGAAGACGTGTCTGAACACATTCTTTGTTTTGCTGGAGCAACTTGTTTCACAGCAGAATCCTCCACTGCTGCATGAGCCCTTCTGAGCAGAGGGAGAAAAGAGAAAACCATGGTGGTATTGTCCACAAAATTCATTTGTCACCTGGTGTGCAACAAGCTCCTAATTACACATTGACAGAGACATTGATTTCTTTTTTCAGATTTGTGCTGTGTGCACAGAGGTTTTCCACAAAAAGAAAAGCACGTCAGTAGGACTCTCTGCATCATTGTTTATACACAGAAGTTCAAAGTTAGTAACTTCCCAAGTACAGACCACTTGTTATGATTGGTTAATAGTTTCCATTTTAAGTAGATAATCCTAACTTCTACCCATGCCCAAGGGAAGGCATGTGTCCTTCTGACTTTTTGGCATGATTTTCAATATTATAATACAGACAATTCCTCTAGGGGATACATGGACCTTGAGTCATTTGCCAAGTTTTGTCAGTGACATCCATAGACATACAACATCTTCATTTATTACATTCCTATAGGTTGGTTCCCAGATGTCCTTGACTAAGGAATGCTAACTCTTTGTTCCACTGATTAGGAGTATTTTCTTGCTGATATAGGAAAATCTTCATTAGCCAACCTAAAGTATTTAAAGAACATCCCAACTTAAGATAATTTCGACATATTCCTCATTCTGCAACAGTGGTACTGAGAAAACCTGTCACTTTTCACACCCAGAAATCAGTCCTGCTGGTTCAGTCTAGAATGGAAAAGGGCTCTACTGTAAATTACAGATAGTCTTTAAGGTAAAATCAAGAAAATACAAGCAATTTTGCCAAGATATTTGAAGTTTGGTGTCTTCTCTGTGCTTAATTTTGCTGCTGCACTGTACAGAGAGATTGGATGTATGCTTGAGTATAGTACTTCTGCTTGCATCCAGAGCCAGAAATATCTATGACTCATGCATGTTAATCTTGGCCTTCTGTGATCATTAAGTTCTACCAAAACAGTTTCTGCTGAGGAAAAGTTCCCTTTCTAGCTTTCATGGGTGCAAAGAAATGTGAGTGACCTGTTCAGCCTTCCTGGGCTTGAAAAGGAGATGAAAATGTTCTCCACACTTTTCACAGGTTTTGTAACCATTTTTAGGCTTCTCAACACCATGACTGGTGGCAGTACTGGTCCTGATGGGAGAGTCTGGCCCGATTTGAGCACTGGACCCACAGTGCCCTTGGAGGTGACTGGACCATAGAAAACACTTGTGACAGCATGGCTAAAAAACCCCAAATGCACACATACACACTCATTCAGTCTCCTAAAAGAGAATGGTGGGACTCACCTATATGTGTCACTCACAGCTTCTCCTGGAGGAAACTGTGAATAAGGAAAACATAAACCTGTTTTCAGACTTTGGGGTTTTTTAACTCTCCTGCCTCAGCTTTGAGGAAGGTGGATCTGATGCCCTAAATTGTAAAAGCCAGCAACAGCCAAATTCTTCCATCCTTGATTTGCTGGTGCAGTTGTTAATCTTCTGTGGTTCAGGACAAACTTGCCTTTACAGAGCCACCACTGCGCTCTCAACCAAACCAGAGATGAACCAGACATGTGCCTTGTCCCCCCACACCTTCCCCCCACCCCCCTCAGGTAGCAGCTAGCTTCACCCATCAACACCTGCACACAACCTCTCAGAGAAAGACTTGGGTCCTGTCTGGCATTAGGAGGCACAAACATGGTCCCCAGCACTGCCCTTTGCTGATGTAGAAGCACCATGACTGGGCATGCCAACCCAGCTCAGCATCAACCAACACCAGAATGCCAGTGGATCTTAAAAATCCTTGGAGTTCTTCTCTTCTCCCAGTGCATTGGATGGAAATTATTGCAAAAACGTAATACTCAGGAGTGCTAGAAAATATCAAAATCTTTTGGAAATATAACAAAGACTTAGAACAGACTACAAACCTGTCTGCTCATGGTCTGACATATCTGGCAGAAAGCTTAACTGTGAAATTATAGTTTCACTGGACAGGGCAAAAAAAATGTTGACTAAAAAAATATTAGTGACTTTTATCTTTAAAACACTTCACAGGTGTTAAAACAGTCAGAAAAGTAATTCTCCTGGTTAGGTCTGTACTTCCTTACTGCGTAGGCAGTGCAAATTCACTGAGACAAAACCCTGAGCTTCTCTCTGATAGCAGTTTGGCTCCTCTTGAGAGATAGAACTCCTCCCAGCTTAAGCAGTAGATGGACATTGCTGTAGAATTTGATTTGATATTTGTGTAGATTGAGTAAATTTTCATATCCACTGCAGTGCCTAGTCAGTTCTACTGAGGTAGCTGTATTTGAGCTTGTATGTCTCTCCTGCAAGATTTCACACATTTGCTGAGTATGGCAGCTCAAAAAATGCCCCACAGCATCTTCTATAAAAAAATAAGCTGTGTTCACACTTGATGACTATGGACCTTCCTTCCTCAGCATGGATTACAACTTTTTAAACCCAGACTTAGTAGGGTAAGCCCTCAAAGGACTGAGCAACTACAATTGCAAATCTGACCTTGGCACTGCACTACTTTCAAGTAGTTACCTACTTGTTAGCAAGCGCCCTACTTAGGGAAATTTTTCTTCAGTACAAATAACACAAGAGGCTACTAAACCTTTCATAGTCCTTAAAAGCATGGTTACAGGTGAATGCAAGAGCTCATACACTCTAGCCCTCTTACTATACTAGTTTGATTGAGTTATTTTGTTAATTTGAGTTATTCAGGTTGTTTTGCATTTAACCACAGGACTTGGGACTGGGCAATGTCATATTTCCATTACTAGTACCACATGCTGATTTCACTGAAATTTTTAAATGTCTCCAATTTATTTGGGCTGAAATCTTCTGACACATTTCATTCCCAAGGTGGTCTGAGATAAGAAATCTGCTCACAGCTGCTTCTAAATTCTGCATCCACACAAGCTATATCACTTCTTAGCATGTTTCAAATGCAAACTGGTAACTCAACAGCTAAACATTTTACTGCTCACTTTTTAGTTCTCCTATATCTAATCAAGCAATCTAAGACCACTAATGGGACTATAAAAAGGAAATTCACATAATTAATATACTTTTCACAGTGTGCAATTGACTGAATAGAAAGCTGGCTAAGCTACAGTTGTTCATACACTGCCTGGTACCAATAATGACACCACCCTAAGAAAACACTGAGGTCTGAGCTGCTCTTTCATCTCCATCTCTCTCTCTGGCTGTGGATTCTGTGGTCCACAGAATACACTGGAAAGTTTGTAAGAGCTCACATGGGAAAAGCTGGGGACTTAGGGCTCCATGGGTGTGAGACCTCAGCTATGAATGCTTATGCTTCACCAGCTAAGGAAGGACAGGCCTTACAGATTCCTATTTCTATTCTTGTTAAGGAACTTTTGTCCAGAACACTTCTTTGAACTACTTTGTTAAATCCAGAGTTAAAAAAATCAGGCAATTCGTCATTAGATGAGAAAGACTTTTATTAAATCAACACACCTATAATTTTCTTATTCACTACCTGAAATTTGACTTCAGAAAGGAGATAAGGAAAAGGTTTTGCAGCCTAGATACTGCTGGGTTAAATAAAAATCTCTTCTAATGCCTTTGAAATAGAAACTGTGCCTTCACACATAATAAAAGTCCAATGAAGAACAAATCCAAAAGAAAATGTTTTCATTTTTCCACTCCAGTGTACTTTCAGATAAAAGGAAATCAATATGAGCTGTAAGATTCACATCAGAAAGATCAGCTTATTTATGAATGAGCACAGCTCCCCGACCCCCTGAAGATGTCTGTGCCATTCCTGGGAACAGGTCGGACTGGCCTGAGGGCAAAAAAATTTCAAGAACAGAGTACTCAGCAGTGACACAGACTTTAATCTCTGATAAGCTGAAGACTTGGTGGAAGCAAGGGAAAGTTTCATACTTTTGCAGAACCTGTTTTTTAATTTTCTTTCTATGCAGTAAAACTCTGAGAATACTTTCTTTTTTTCCCCCTAGCTTTCTTTATTCTGCAAAATGCATTTTTCTGCTTAGAGAGGTGTTCCTCCTTACAACAGAATGGGGTTAGCTTCCTAAGGAAAAATGTTTTGATACATTCATATAGACCAAGCAATGGATGATGTACTTCTGTTTTCCAAGGTACTCCAAATTGTTGAATTACATATATTTGTATTTCTGTCCCATGCTGAAGTCCCAAAGCAGAGGCCAGACCTTTGCAGCAGACTTTAGGCTGCTTGAGAGCCCTGTTCTACGAGGCACTTGTTAACCTGTGGGTCTCACACACATAGTTTCGCATGGACAAGGCCATGGAGAAACTTACCAGCGGGCTGAGCCTGGGAATCAGGTGAGGACCTGGTGTGTCAGACTTTGAGAAGGTAATCTGTTCTCCACAGGAGTGCACTAAATTGTAGAGGTAAGGAACTGGGACACACATTGCTCAAGTGGTCAGGAGAGCCAGAGATGCAAATACTGGTCACATAGTGTGTACCCCACTAGAACCATCCTTTCTCAAAGATTTAACTGCTTAGAGGAATATTTCCTATTATAGACTTTGTTCTTCTCTCATTTTATTGCTGCAAGCATTGACAATTTCCAGCAACTCCTCCTTGGCATATTTCTGGATTAGAAAAAAAAAGTCAATTCCCTTCAAAGATCTATTTTCAGATTCAAACTTATTATGAATTCAAGCTCAACTCCATCTCTTATCCACACCTACCAAATGCTGTCTAAGATACTTGGCACACAAACACAGGAGACTGAACTAGAGGAAGACTAAGAAATCTCATCTTCCATACTGTCAAAATTTTCTTTTCAAAAAGAAAATTATTTCATTTTTACTGCAGAATCCTTCATGACAGAGCATGAACACAAACACCTGGGCAGAGTACACCAAGCCATTAGTAACTTGTAATTATTTTCTTCTTTTGGTTTCCAGAATTGTCTCCCTGAACAAATGGTACACATTGTGAAGATTCTCTCTTTGTGACCATTTTAACTGTTTGATTCTGTGATCCAGTGTTGATTCTGACAAGATTTGTTACATTTCATTTGGAAATCAATGGGCTACATCTCTCCAACTGCCAAGTTATGGGCACCAGCACTGACAGAAGTTTTGCTACAATATAAATTAGATTGCATAAGAAGTAAAAAAAGTTTAAATATCAGATAGTACTGAGAGACACACATCAGCATTAAAGCACACTAAATGCTTTGGTACATAGTGTAATAAGCAATAGACAGTGAAATTATGTTTAGTAAAGTACTCTAATTTGCCAGAATCTTCCCTGACTGTTCATAAAATATTGTAGCCTCCAGTTTTTAGCAAATCTCATGTAGAAGGAGTCAGTTGAGACTACTGAGTGTCAGAAAACAACCTATGGACAAGCAGACAAAACACCATTCTTCCATTCCCTTTTTTTTGTGGGAATCAAAGTGTTCTATTTGAGATGGTATATGTTTTTTCTAAATGCTGCTTAACAGAGAAATCACAAAACAAATGTAACATTTCTTACCAAACACACAGAAAATGGATTTAGAAAATCACATATTGCTCACACTGCTCCTGCATAAAATTTGACCTGCTGGGGTGCCACGAAAATTCTCCTTCATATATTCTCTGCCAAGTACCAAACTCCAGAACTTCAGCTGAATGAGAATGGACAATTTTACACATGTTCTAACTTTCCTTTAACCCCTAAAATCCTGGAGGCTCTGAATAAAATATTACCAGAGTAATTCACAATTAATTCCCTGTGGAAAACACCAGACTACCCCTTAAAATTCCTTGTACAACCTCTTCTTGTCTTTTTGTGTGTATCAAATTATGAAAGACAGACCAGATATTCACAGGCACTCTCTTCTCTCAGCTACTTCTAACACATAAAATGTTCAAAGAAAGGTGAGAGAGGAACGTACATTTTGGGGTCAGGAAGAACCACTCGCTAGCAGTGATCTTTGTTCTTGGCTGTAAAGGAGTTGAGCCAGGAGGGATAGAGTTTGCTGATAAAGGCAGGAATTGTTTCACCAGTGCAAGATCACTTAACAATCTAGATTTGGAAACAGGAACTGCATAACTGAGTGTAATGCCTCTGTCACAGTGCTGTACCTTGCAGCCATCTGCCCACTTGAGTGGGCACTGCAGAGAAAACTTAACTATCCTGGTCCTCTGCTAATGATGATGAAAAGCTTTCACAGAGCTTCCTGAAGAGCTTCCTAAAGTGAGCTGCAGAGGTGGAGGTTTGACTCCACTTGGCAAGAGACAGTCTGGAAATCTCAACAGAAAGGGACATGCACCTCTCCTGTGCAACTTACCCTGGCTCTCCATGGCATCTCAACACCACTGAAATTCTCCTTTGGGAATCATCACTGTGTCTGTGTGATGAGAAATGAGGAGTCTTTGTGAGGCTGGAAGCTCTCTAAGAAAACAAACCTGGATAAGAAAAGCAAATGAATGAAAATAAAGCAGGTTGTGTGTTCCCAAGAAGACAGCATGGAAGAGGCGGCTGGGAAAGAAGGCAGTGCCTTCCCAATCTGCACACACACATGGCAAAAGGCAGACCCATCCAAAACATAAAATTCAGCGAAAAACTGAAAAACAAATCTTTGCCAGTGATGAGAGTGGGGGGAATCTCTCCAAATCCCGATGAAGGAATTGGTGTAAGTCTTAAGGAAGACCAATGCAGATGAACAGACAATTGCATCAACTCACCAAAGGATAAGCACTACAGAGCCAGTCAGTTAAACAAACATAAGTGTACGAATGAACAGTGGATCCTGGAGAAGGATCAATACAACCCAAAACAGTCATCAGCCTGCAGCTGGTTGTAAAAGCTCCATTTTCTGCCCATAAACACAATGGTCCCCATAAACACTTTTCAAGAAAAGATGAGCTTTATAATTTTCTTTGTTTTAAAAACATTTGTAATTCTATTTTGGTACTTAACTCACTTATTTTAAAATGCATGTCTGTGTATGTAGATGTGCATGTGGGGGAGGGGAGGTGGGGGGATGCTGGTGGTTTCTTTTTTCCTGTTTCCAGTCCACAGTTTATTTTTAGGCCTAACCTTTTGTTCTGAACCAGGAGGGAATAATAAAATAAAGCAGTGAAAATTCCCACAAGGCAGAAAAAGATAAAAGAAGAAAAAATGTGTTGCAGAACACCAACTTCTGAGGATGACACAGAGCGACCTCAAGCCCCTAGGAGATCATCCCCATAACTTTTCCTGTGGCATTATTTTAGCACACTCTCCCTCCCCACAGACTGTTGTAGCCCTGACTTTTAGAAGCTTTCCTCCCTGACCACATTACACAGTGTTTCTGTCGCTGTGTTCATTGCAGGTTGTTGCAATGTGCAAAAGCCCCATAGCAGGTGGGCCAGCTCAAACTTCCCCATCTAAAATCAGTTGCATGGATTGGTGAAGACCAGAACAGGAGGTTAGAAAATCTAATTGCTTAGAAAACACTGTAGTCTCAAAACATTCTTTGGGGACATAGGGAAAGGGAAAAGTTTCACTGAAATAACTCCAAATAAAGAAATCTGCTTTACACAAAGCCCACACAAGCACTCCTGTGTACAACTAATGTCACTGCTGACAAGTTAAGCTGTTTATGTTACCAGAGGAAGAAAAAAAAAAAAAACAAAAACAACACAGAGCAGGTTTTCTCTTGCAAGTGGAATTTAGAATATCATGGACACAACAAGTTTCTCATGTTTGCTTCCTTAGCCTTTCATTCCAAAAAACATTCCAAATTCTTCACAAGAGATTGATTTCTTTGTTTACAATGCAACAGACACAAATTTGGCGGGACGACAGATGCTGACATAGAAAGCTAGACTTTGGATTGTATCATAATTTGAACATGCAAAACTACTCTAAATCATAATCTGCTTTGGTCTTCCAGGCTCTCCTCAGGTGCAGAAACTGCATCAAGTCACTTATTGTTGTATGGTTCAGAGACTGTGTTGGCTCTGGAGCACTCACCCAGCATGGCTTGAAAGAAGCAACTTTGGCCAGAGATGGACAAAAGCACAGGCTGCACATGGATTGTGACTGTTCAAGTCCTTTCACTTGCAAGAGCAGCAACTCTCACAGTCTCAGTTCTTTCACAAAGGTACTGCCCAGATAAAAAACGCAGTCAGATCATTTGCTGCTTTGCAGTTGCTGACTTCAAGCCTTTAAAAGTGCAGGGGTTTGGCCATGACTCAGACAGGGGTTGCTAAGCTGTACCTGCTTCCTAAAAACACCAGCTGGGAAACAGCTGCCCAAGAAGAGCACACCAACCCATTGCTCTCCCTCCTCCCCAAAAGATCTCCCACAGTCCTCACAGGCAATGGACTTGTGGGAGGATGCCTGCTCAAGGGACTTCCCAGGAAATGAGGTATTGCAGGCTATACTGTAATCCCCAAGGAGCAAAAACCTGATAGAATGTAGCAGCTATGTCTTGATAGTGAGCATCCTTAGATACCAGCTTTCTCTGTTCTGCTACTGGGACAGAAAAGCAATGAATTAAGTCATTTTCTAATAGAGAAGAACATCTGCCAGAGGAAACAGGCTAAAAAAAAGCATTTGCAAACACTGTTTTCTGGCACAGAAACTCCTCTTTCTCCAGCCATGTTCCAAACTACTTTCAGTTCCTTCCTGAGATAAAATAGTCCCACAAGGTCCCCAGAAATGTCTGTGTCTTTGTCTCTGGCCCTTCTAAGTTTATCCAGTTTCCTCCATCATCTGCACACGGAAACTCTTGGCACTATCAAGTGGAGTCCCTACTGCCTATCTGCTGGGAAAGTTCTGTTTTAAGGCAATAAAACCTGAATTTAGCAAATACTTATTTCTTCTCACATATAATCAAGCAAGCTGAGCATACGGACAAAGCGCTTCAGGATTGTTACAGCCAGGACCAGGGGATGGTGTTTGTTTCTATTCTGTGCAAAGTTCTGTCAACAGAGAACCAAAAGATTTTATCACTAGAAATCTTCATGCTTGTGGGGTGTTTCTCCCATGGCACAACCTGACAGCTCATGGTTTGCACCAGGAGAGACTCCAGCTCCAAGCATCTAGAAGAAGCTTCTGAAGAAGAATTTTCTAGTGCTTTGCAGAAGTTTGATGCATATCATGCATCAGCACCTGGGTTTTACCCACAACAGAAGTAAATACAAAGACCCTTTTAACATTTTGTTCAGATGGTTTATATGAACTCCAAAAAGCTTTGGGAAGTACATATATTTTCACCACTTGTACATAATGGCTGAAAGGATTGATTTTGTTTCAAAACAACTTTTCCCCTACTTTTTTTTTCCCCGAGTGAGATAAACCATGGCATGATTGAAAAGATAGGACTCTTTCTTAACTGGTGAATTCCTACTCTATGACTCCTGTGCATGCACAAGTTTTGCACTTTTCTTGGCTTTCCTCCCATGTCTCAATGGTTCCCAGTTTCCAGTTGATTAAAGCACAGAAGAGGTTAGAAGCTGTCCCTTTACTTTTTTCCTGACTATTAGATGGTGTGTCTTTGAAAGGACTTCATAATCCTCTTCTCCCAATTCACAGATCTCACTCACTGGTGCATGTACCACAGCAGCTTTTCTTCATAATATCTTTCCACCTCTGCATCATTTTCCGCTTTCTTTGTGTCATGACAATGCACAGACACTGCTCTATACTGCCATGTGGGCACTGCAAGAAGAGCAAGCAGGTCATTCTGAATCTCATGCCTGATAATTCAAACCAACACCAGAGCACAAGGGAGATGAAGAGGCGTGCCCAGCTAAGTGCAATTTTGTTTCCAGGATGTCACAGGTGGAGTAATAGAAACCCTGAATCTGACTGGCATCACAGAGGTGCCTAGGAATAACTGTGGTTCATTTTACTAATCCTTAGAGGCTTGGGAATTGCAAAAGAGGAGATGCTGTCATGAAAATGCTGTGACTGTGAATTCATCTTAGCAGCATCACTAACCATTCAACATATTTAGGGGAAATGAGCTCTGCAGCAAAAGAGCACAATGAATTACCTAGAAATCCACATACTGAGCTCTATGGTTTTGGAGGAGGGTTGGAGATCTTGATGTATCTGTATGTGTACACTGGTCTTTTAAAGAATAAACAGAGGACAGGAAAGATCTGTGGTGCTCTCACAGCTCTTTTTCAATAATCTAAAAGAAAATACCTTTGTTACTATGAGACTAACGCTGCTGAAAACTGAAGAGAAAATTATGGAATCAGTGATAACAGCTTTAGTGAGGGTGGAATTCACATCTTCACTTCTTAGAACTTCAGTAGCCTTTATGATCTGAAGACAAGGTTACCATTTTTCTATTATATCAACAGAGAAATAATCACAAGGTGTTGAACACTAAATGCATCCCTAGGCCATAAGCCTTCCAAGGTGGCAATAATTACTTTTTCCTGGCTGCAAGGCCTTTACGGTAATGAAGCCTTCACTCTATTCTTCACTCTATTCTTCACTCTATTAGTCACACCTAAAATGATAACTTTCTGCTGTTATTACTGATGATTGCACTAGGCTTTTGGCAATGTTCTATACTATAAGAAAAGTTTATCTTCCGTTAACTGGGGCAAGAATGGTACAGGAAGGTTTCACACAGGGTGTATGTGTCCTGAGCAGAAACTGCTGGAAGCAGGAGAACAGGAGGGCAAGAACCACTGAGCCAGTCTTAGGGCAGATGGGACAAGCAGTCATGATGGCCAAAGGTGAATGTAGAAAACTACTCTGGATGCAGCTCTGCAATCAAGTGGTCAAGGTGTGTCTCCCAAGCATTTGTTTGCTTGTATACCAGGAGAGAATTAGCTTCACAAACTGAAGCTTGCACTACCATGGGTCATTTTTTCTATCTGGCAGAATAGTCTGGCACCCATAAAAAAACCACCACAACCAAGGATAAATATCCCTACCACAGTGAGTCTATCATCAATTCTCCTCTGTGGAAGCCATGGACTTTGATTTGAAAATTAACAAACATTACCTGACTGATTGTTTTTATGTTGCTGCTTCTTTTATTTCTTTTTATTATTATTTTATTTTTACATAATTAACAAGGAGATGGAAGTTCTTCTCATTTCTCCACTTCAGCCAAAAATTGGATCATAGATAACTGTGTGCCCCTCCCAAAAAGTAGCGTTCTGTCACTAGTTCTGCTATTATTTCTTAATGACTTTTCATTCCTCACCTAACTTCCTTCACACAACTTTTGTCTTCACTCTTCTGCCACTCTTCAAGCAGAGTTGAAAGTTCCTCTGTTCCTTTTTGCCTGGAGCTCTAAAGGACGGTGAAGGTCCTACATGCCCACCTCTCCCTCTGATTTTCTTCCCAGCATGTTCTCAGGCAAATCTATATTTATCTGACCTGATTAACATCTGCTGCTGACTGGGAACATCTCTAGAGACAACCAGGTCACCAAGAGCCAGAGCCATGAATCCTGGGGAGTCATGGGCCTGCACTCTGTCTGCATTAGGCAAATTCACCAAGAGTCAACAGAGCTTACAGGGGGGCATAGATAAACCACAGGCACTAAGAACAGGTCACAGTGGTGTTTGTGAAGGAAATATGTGCCTTAGTAATTTATTTGTCTTCTTGGGATCTCCTGGCAAACATGCCAACTTGAAACAGTTCTGATGGCTTTCAATACAACCCCTGAGAGATACAATTCTACCTTGGGATGGCAGGCTAAAGCCCTCATATAAATGGTTAAAAGAGAAAAGATAAAGAGCAGGAGAAAGTGGGGGTTTATTGCAGCAGAGAAAAATCTCAAGAGAAGTGTGTATCAGTGACCTTTGCTGTTCAACACAGTCCCAAATCAGCATGTAAAGGTCAGAAGAGAAGCAGGGAGGCCAGAAACTTCACTAGCCTAATCACAGTTATCCAGACAAGAGCTGACTTTACATATGTATCTGGTAATATCAAGTGTCTAGACAATAAAAGAGCAGATTAAATTCTATGTGGATAAGCACAAAATTATGCTCATGGCTGGGGAAAATACTGCCATCAATTTAATATAGAAAATGACGGTATCTGAGCTAATGATGACACCTCAGGAGTCGTATCTTAGCTGATGATACACCAAAAACATCAGCTCTGTACTCAGAGGTGCTCTAAACTTTCACATTCACAGAATTATTACACAAGTACTGGAACACATTATAGAGAACATAAGTATTATCTTCCTGTATAGGTGAATAAATCCTGAATTCTCTGCTCAAGTTGCCCTGACAGCTCACTAGGGCTATAGACCTACAGTTAGGTAAGTATGTAACTATGTAACTCTAATCCAGATACAAACTGCAACTTGCTTCCCTGATCCCTTAACTGTTGTCGTTGAATTTATTCCTAATGCATCAGCATAGCACAGCATCTTGGAGGCAGCAGTACAGGATATGGGCGATGTAGAATTAATACCTGAAGGAAGGAGGAGTTTACAGGGTAAATAACTCTTGGTGACACTGTAGTCACTCTTTGCAGAGTGTTTTCTAGGCCATGTGCAAACCTATCTAATTATAGATTATAAAGTTTAGCATGCTGGAATAGTAGCACCTTACAAAATCAATAGTGTCAAAAGATGGACATAATTAAAAACAGTGCCATTATAATTCTGCCAAGAGCTGGCTCTGACACATTGCAGGAAACAAATCAGAACAGAGCTGTTCCAGTGGGTTCATCAACATCCTAGTTAAGCTACAGATATTTTCTAAGTTTTGCTATTGCTCCAATCAAGTAATGCTATTTTCCTCTTACCTACACTTTCCTCTAACGAAGAAAATCCTCATTCCCGTACAGCCTCAAAATGCACAGGTCCCAAGTCTCAAAAATAACTTCTGGTTGTTGCCTGATCATAGACCAAACTGTCTTCCCCCTTGCTATGCACCCCATTTTCACTAGAAGTTTCAAAGCTTAACAGTTAGTTTGTTTCAATTTGTGTTAGACACAGGCTTAAAGCAGAAGTGGATGCTGCAAGCAGCCGAGGTCCTAAAGCATATCTCCATCTCTTTTATTTTGTTTCCATTTTCAAGTGCACTTTAAGCTGCCTTGTGTTAGTAGTGATGGATCAATCACAGCATATATTATCATAGCATGAGAGAGGCTAAACTCTTTACTTCTTCTCGCTGAACTAGGAAAATTTCCTTTTCTCCCTCTCAGAGTTTCTACTTTCCTGAGGCAGGAGGGAAGCACATGCAAGCAGCTCTCATGAGTGTCATGGCAAATCAAATTCAGTTATCAGACAGAAGAATCAGAAGCCTGAAATGGCCAATCTTCTGAAGCACCCTGCAGAGTTATCAGTGAAATGTGTAGCTATTTGGCCTCCTCCATAATGTGCCCTGCACACACACTGTGCAGTGAATCTGAGATTGCTGCATTAGGGTCCTTGTCCGGAAGGGGAGAACAGTTTCTTGGTTTTGCTAAATTGACACGGCTGTCAAGACTAAATTGACACGGCTGTCAAGACTTCCAAGCAGCTTTCTCTCCACCTCCCATTACGCAGTTCCGTGAGAGCCATCCCAGGCAGCCCTCTCCAATTTCTTGGTCTCAGGAATCTTACACATGCAGATCAGAGCTGCTGGTGCCTAACCAAAATGTTTGCAAGAGGGATCTTATGGCTTGTGCCTCCAGCTGCTCGGCTGCTTACCAAGTATCACTCTAGGTCACTTTGCTATTAACTCTTCCTTCGAAGGGTGTTCAATCTGTTCCGTAATGAGGCAGAGAAGTTGGCAAGCAGGGCCTTGGGACAGTTCCTCAGAAACTTCCTCGCAGCCTCAGACCTGCTCCTGCAGACCTAATGAACTACAATGGCAGCCGTGTCTCTGTCAGGTGGAAATGGCTGCTTCTGTAGAAGATATTAATTAACATCTTACAACAGCAACATCAGCAGGATGTGGTGTAGGAGGGTGCCAAAAGGAAGGTGAAATTTAAAGCCAACCAGAGCTCAGTGGAGCAGTAGTGTCCAAGTCTTTCTCTCTGCCAGCCTGCAGGACTTGGGGGGATTTCATTCTGTACCAGCCCAAAGGGACACAGTTTACTTGTGACACAGTTTTGGTGGAGGATGTTCCTCCCCAGATCTCCCCAAGTTTTTTCTACCCCCACATGGATGAATGATAAGAAAACAATCTTCCTGTCTTCCCGGAGGTGGAATGAGAGGGTGCTGGCATGCTCTACTTCAGACTGCTGCAGGTTTGGCCACACTGCTCAGCCAAGTCAAACATGAATTTTTCTCTTAGTCAAAAGCTATGTTGGGATTTCAGATGTCACAAGAAAAGGCTACATCAAGCAATAACCGAAAAGTGTAAAATACAATATTTCCCTTAAAGCCACGTTACATGATTGGACTCAATCTATAAAATTAATGTGCTATTCAAGAGAACTTGCATCCAGATGTGTTACAGGGATATAATTTCACCATAATTTTTATAATTAGTCTGTCATAGCAATACTCTCTCTTCCCCTAGCAGAGTTGTCATGAACTCCACACTTATCTGCCATTTAATCCTCACTGTGACCAAGTTTTTTACTTATTTCTTCTGTGAGAAAACAAGGCTCCAAACAACAGAACTCAAAACTCATCTTCCTTTCTTATACTATGGAGTACGGTAAACTTAGCATGGATTGTGACTGTATCTGTCCCAAAATATTCTAATGATCGAAAACTAAAATTATTTATTTGTTCTTCCCATATCTGAGCTTCTTTCTTTGTCTCTTGTCCAGGTGGAAATTAAGACAAGGGGAGGATTCCATCCACTCTATTGCAAATTTCATAGGAGAACATTGAATAGAAGACAAGCACTATTCCTAACCAGAGAAAAAGATCTTATCTGTAAATCCATGAGCAGGATGTTTTAAAGTCCTTTATTTTCTTGAACAAAACCACATGTTTTTATCCATTTCTTACAGCCTGGCAGTACAATAAAAATTACCTATTCTGATGCTCAGTCCTTCTAAGATGTATAACAGGAATAAATCACAGAGAAATAAGAAGCGCAAGTATCAAAATAGGCAGTGGTATTTTTCCCTGTACTAAATCACCAGCTTGACTTCCTTGGGCTTGATAGGCTAAAAAGTTTAATTGAAAAAGAACATATATATCACACCACTTGCAGAAAACTCATTTTATCATGAATTTTAAGATTGATACTGTCTCTCCTGGGGCAGCTGTAACGCTCTTTTTTGACCTGATGTGTGGAAGCAGACTAAGCAAAGCAAATGTATAAAGGAGTCAGTCAAAAGAAGATTGCTGGGAAAAATGCAGTGGCATACTTTGCATTAACAAAGCAGTAAGACAATGGCTTGCACCCTCAAATAAGGGGAATACACAAAATCTTTGCAGAAAACCCCCCTAGATTAATAAACTTTATTCTGCATTGGATTAAGAGATACTATAACATATCCCATAGCATTACAGAAAATAGATGTTTCTTGACTATTTGTAAGGGTGGTTTTGCTTTTTACTTTTTTATTATCCACCCAAATTACATTACTGTGTTGGCTTTCAGGCTGCAGCCTCCAAAATTAAGTAATGGAATTTAAGTGAAGGATAAAATCATTGACTGGTGCCAAAACAGTTTCGCTAATGTACTTGAGGTAATCCTGCCAGCTGGACTGGCTCATAGCATTAACCAAGGGCAGCCAGAGCAGCCAGCTGCCCTCACAGAGCCTCGATCTTCCCTGTCAGCAGGTGCAGGCCTCACTCTTCACAGTGGAAAGGAGCTGGTCTGGGGTGTCAAAAATCCAACCTTGATTTTGTCAAATGTAAATTTTATGGTGGCCCATTGAGGTTGTTGAGGATGGGTTGTGCAGTGCAGGCACAGAATCACAGAATTGGTTAGGTTGGAAAAGACCTCTGAGATCACCAAGCCCAACCTTTTGACCAATCAAGACTACCTGGACTAAGTGCTGCATCCGGTTTTAGCGTAAACACCTCCAGGGGTGGTGATTCCACCACCTCCCTGGGCAACCCATTCTGACGGCTGTTCAGCTCTTCTGTGAAGAAACTTCTTCTAATGTCCAACCTAAGCATCCACTGGTGCTGCTTAAGACTGTGTCCTCTTATGCCGTCACTTTTTGCCTGAGAGAAGAGGCTGGTCCCCCCCTGCTACAGCCTCTTTTCAGGGTGTTGTAGAGAGTGATAAGGTCACCCCTGATGCTCCTTTTCTCCAGGAAGAACACACAGAGCTCCCTCAGGTTGTCCTCGTAAAGACTTGTGGTTCAGACCCTTCACCAGCAGGTGTCTCGCTCCAGAGGGAGGAGCCTTGTGAGAAAGCAGTCCTCTTCCAGCCCTGAGCAGAAAGTCTGAAACCTCAGGTTTCCCCAGAACCAGAACCAGAAAATCCTGTATAAAAAAATGCCCGGACCAGAAAAGTCTTTATTACCTCATGCACTGAAAATGCTTCACCCAAAGTAGGTTATATGGGTGTGAAAAGTTAAATGCGAGTCACTGCACTACCATTATACATGTATTTAATTAAATACAGTACTCTCTCAAGAGGAGATATGAGTATTCCCATAAGAATTGTAAGAGATGGATATGTAGAAAGAAACATTGAAGATTTTTGATATAACTAAAAGCTAAATTATTAACTTCCTCTTTTGGACCACCTTTTTGCTTAACAAAAGATGTTTTATTTAGTAAAAAAGTTATCTAAAATGGATGGATCATTTTTTGAAACTTCAATATATTACTTAGAAATGCTTATATATTTTAGTTTGTCTAAATTTATAAAACAGCTACAGACTGCCAAAAGAATTATATGTTTACTACTACAGCTCTGCTAGGAGATCCTCAGTAGCAGTTTATATTGGCAGGTCGGGGAATGCAGAAGAAATATTAACACTGAAAATGTTTGGGTGGTGAGCTAGCGGTTTCAGCTGCCTCTCTAAAAGAAATCTAACACAATTTTTTGTTCAAATAATCCATGACAATACTACAGCAGATTTGAATGAATAAAATGACCTAGAAACCAAGGTCAGAAAAAGCTGTTCATGACAATACCTCAGTCTTTAGGACTGCTTTACCTTCCCACTTCTACATACCTGGAGAGCAATGCTGACTAACGTGGAAAGGGTTATGGGAGAAACCCATCAGCAGTGTCCATGCACATACTCATCTCCCAGGTCACTTCTGTTAGAGGCTCTGACTGATGAACCCCGAAATCTTTGCAGCCACAGTGTGAAAAACAGAGACAGTCTGCATGGAATGAGGATGCAAATCTCTGCAATGGCAGACGAGGAGTTTTACTCAGTTTTTTTTACTCAGTTTTTCACCAGCCTGCACCTGGCCAGGCCCTGGAGCTCAGCATGGTGACATTGGCATACAATGACACCATGCTGCTGGTCAACTGCACAGACACTCCTTCTGAAAACCTAAAGGAGGTGCATGTCAGTTTATCAAAGCATGACATAGTTGTCCAAAAGACAAGGCAAGGAGAGGAAAGGAAAAAGGACAATGTAGAAGAAATGTCCTTCTACATGTAGCAATTCCAAAAATTGCTGCTGTAAATTTAGTCTCAGAGAAATACAGCTGGTGACTCCATAGTTCACATGCTGCACGATGGCCAGCCTGCTGTTGTCTTCCTTCTAGCAGTCATGTATCAGCTCTTTGCCATCCAGCAACAGGAAGAGATCAAACAGGCAACACACAGAGGCAACTATGGACATGACTATTTAGTGTTTGATCATTTTGGAAAATGCTAAGGTTTACACCAGTGGCCCGCAAGAGAAGCTGTGAAATAAATGCTCCCTGGGGCAGAGAGACTCTCCCTCTCTCTCCCAGAAAGAATCACAACTTCTAAGAGTTAAGTCAGTGTCTTATGCCTTGAAAATTTTCAAATGCTCTCTTTTTCTCACAGGCAATAGTACTGAACAACAGCACCACTAAAACACCATGCAAAACATGAACACATATTTACTTTTGCATGTGTCAATCTCTCAGTATAATTTCTGATTTTTTTTTAATTTTTTTTTTTTTTTCAAAGAAGAAACAGCTTTCCAGAAGAGATCTGAAAGCTTAAGAGAACAACTTGGGCTTGTATGTCTTCTCTGTGTTGTACCTTCTGAAACATTAAAAGACACAGGCACTGCAAGAAGGAACCTGCTGAATTATCTGTGTTCTGGTAGAGGATCTGAAGGCCAAGAAGTGAAGAAACCAGTGATTCTTTATTTCTGCCATTACATATCTTTGCTAAATTTTGAATAGCAGTGACCCCTGCAGAGGGTTTAGAGTTGATGCAGTGACACATAAAGGTTACTCACAGCCTTGGTGGTCGGGTCAGACACTTCATCCCACTGTCCCACTCGATTATCTGTCTCCTTGTGAATTTGCCCTTGTGGGAGCTGCAGAGCAGGCTTGATTTCTCATTCCTTTCAAAACAGTGCCACTTTCTGGTTTAACTGAACCACTACAGTTCTTCACTTATAAGAAAAGCTGGGATGTGGACTAGACATGCCCTAGAAAGGAATCACTCCAGGAATTACCTTGCATTACTGTAACAAACTGAAGTCCTAGGTCTGAAAGTAAGGGTGGTTGGAGAGGAAGAAGTCTGATAAAGTTTGTTCGTATCTTGAGGAAAATTTCAGTAACTGTTTTGGGACCAGTCTAACTGGTCTCAAATCTTCCATTTACTCTTCCTAACTAAATCTGCAGAGCAGCCACCAAGCTACAATATGCTTCAAATGTCCCCTGCTAGCTACCTGCAACAGATGAGAGAATTTCTACTCATTATAAAGCTAATGTATTACTCAATTAGCTCCCTGAATTTTACATATTTCTACTCATTTCTCATAATTTCAAATATTCTTTTGGAAAGTTAAATAAAATTTGCAACTATGAAATACACAGGAATTTCTCTGGTTTTCCACAGCTGAGTTTATTGCAAACATCTCAATTGAAAGTTTCCTAGGGCCAACTGTTAATTTGCTTCAGATATTAGATATGAAATCTCAAAGAATCCTGCATTCCTCAAGTGTCTCTCTGAGGCAGGCAATGGTCAGCTGCATACTTAAAAAAGAAACATTTGAATATGAAAGGACATGATGAATATTTAATCATTTGCATGCACTGCTTTTTAGGGTACCACAAATATTTGGAGAACATCATCTCTGTCATTTCTTCAAATATAAGACAGGTGGTGCTAATGAAACTGCAGTGGGTGGGTTTTAAAAATACCTCCCTGCAGATTTTTAGGAGTGGTTTATGTGACTCTCATGCAGCTTTCCTCCAGTACTATTTATAACCAGCCCAGCCATCTGAGCTGCCCTTGAAATATTTCATTGTGTCAGCATATAACATTCTGCATACACTGCTGGTTCCCTCTGGTGCAAAGCAGTTGAAAGAATTGTCCTGCAAAGAGGAGCTTTAGGTTATATTCCAGAAGGCTGATGAAAGCCTGGAAGCAGCTCCAAAATGATCCAGACATCCAGGACTAACCTGACTTAGACTCATAGTCTGTTTCTATTGCAAATCTGGAAACAGTCAGATTTACCTAAGTACTTCCAAACTTACTGCCAAGCAGACCATGAGAGCTCTGCTTGCCCTGTCCCCAGGCCCCTCCATTTTGTCCAATATTGTTATCAGTGAGCCAAATCTACTGAAGTACCTTCATGTCCACAGACTGCACATAAAAAGCACAGCTGGATGAGGGAAGTTTTACAAAATGGCTAGAGAAAAGCAAAGCTGACCAGGATGAAGAGAAAACATCAAACATTAAACTAAACTCAGCTTTTTTGGGCTCCCTGGACTAGGACGTGCTCCACAGAACCCACCATTAGCTCAAAAAAAAATTGACTTTTGAAAGCACAAGTGTGGATGTACCCCCAGAATGTAAACCAGGAGGAGGCATAGCATAAAAAAAGCCATTAGTTTAAGTGCTCTCTAAATGTCAGTCCTCTCTCCTGTGACATTTCACAACAGTCCACCCCTGACTGTGACCCCACTCCCAGTCTGCCTAGAAAGCCTGTTGCTTTGAAAAACCATCAGGTAGCTGCCACACTGCTGTTAGTGCACTCAAAGCCTGTGGGCAGCTCAGCTTCTACTTTACTTTGCCAGCTATAATCCTTTATTCTTGCCCTGAAGAAATATATTCCATCCCTAGCAAAGCTGAACACATAAGGAGAGAAATCTGTGCAAAGCACTTACCAAACCTCAAGATGATCACCTACAGAGGCTTTCCAGGAAGAATTATTTTTCCTGCAAAGGGGAGCACTGCCACCACATTGTAAGGGATGGGAAGTATTCAATATAGGCATGCTTGACAGTGTTAAAAGTAATAGGCTTCTTCTTCTCTTCTAAAAAGTAGTGGTGGGCTTTAAAGAGAGTTTATTCAAAATGCCTTGGAAAATTCATAAATGCACAGTCTCACTGCAGCTGAGATGTGCTTTGTTGTCCTTTAAGGATAGCTTGCAGCAGTGAGTATCCTGTCCAGTCCTTCCAACAAGTGAGCAAGATCTGCAACCAGCTCTTGTCCTCCCCTCCTGCTACTCTACTTGTCCACAGCAGCAAAACTGAATCACTTTTGTACCAGGATGATTTAGTTTTAGCCTTTATTTAATTCTGACACAGGGACACAATGGCAGGAAAATAAATGATCCTTGAAGAGCGTTGTCCAACCCCTCTGAGGCTGTCACAGGAGAACCATCAGCCCAACGTTCAGGTGTCATACCCACCCTCATGAGTAATTCAGGAGCAGCTCTCCAGATCAGGTGTCTAAGGGGGGCTGCTGCTTAGGAGTATGAGATGTTTTATGAAATGCAGGGGAAAAGTAGTTCTGAATTGCACAGGACTTACTATGGGATGCTTAGGGAAGGAAACAAAGGCAGGAAAAGGGAGAGGCTTAGGTGATATGAGGGATAAAAAAAAAAAACATAAAACAGAGCCGTAAAGGGATTTAAAAGGACCAGGTTTCTGTAAACAGTCAGCTTGTCAGTACTTATGTCTTACTGTGCTCTGTATCTGGTGTGCATCTGTCTTATCTTTCACAGTGAACTCCTTTCTACCCCCTTCCTGTGTCAGGGGCAGTCAGTTCTGCAGGTGTCTGGGGGATAGTGAGTGATGTGTGTGCTGGTCAGTACCAGGATCTGGAATGCAGCTGTGGCCTCCAAGGCATGTATGCCTAAGCAACAGCAACAGGGGAAACTGGGATTTGGTGTCCAGCTATGGTACAGGCCGGGTACTGAGTCAGTCCACCTTGTACTCAGTAAGTGCTTTCTGTAAATGACTACAACTGAAGCTCAGAGGCCCCAGCACACACAAACACACACAAGCAAGTGTAGTCCACATGTTCTGCTACTCAGCCAGTTCTGAGCTTTTGTTCCGTTGGCTTCTAGACAGAAGTGCCTGTGTTTCTCAAAACTGTGCTCTTCCCTAACAAACACACTTTCACAAGCAGTGTGCTGTTCAGCATCTGATTTTTTGCTACATGTTATGCATGACTTTGGCTGCTCTGAAACAAGCTGCAAATGTTTAGCAAGGAACATAGTTTTCAAATAGACCCATTCCACAGTAAGACTAAAAGCAGATGCATGAGTTGTCAAGGAAAGTCCATGTCCAGACTCTCATGTCTGCTATCAAGAAGTCAGGTTTATACACAGTGGAGAATAAAACCAAGAGGCTTCCTGAATTACAGTTCTAATGGTAATAGAGACGTGCTAGCATATAGCCAAGTGTACAGTGACAAAGTCAGCTGCCCCTACAGCATCACATGATCTGCAGCCATGATCTACCCCATCCACTACTCTTTTCCCTGAGGGTGGCTGGCTGGTAGCCATCCATAAAGCTACATGGTTGTCTTTGGATACCTTTTTTGCTACTTCCAGGGGTTACCTCTCCCACAGGGTGTTTGATCACCCTAGAAGTGATCCAATGACCCTGGAACACCCCCGGACACAGTTTCTTTCCCACCTCAGGGCATCCTTTCTAGCCAAAGACCTTACTCCCTTACAGCCACAGGACTCAGCAAGGGCCTTCTTGCACAGCTTCTGTACAGGGCCTGCTGGGTCACCAGGAAGTGTGCAGGGACACACGCCCAGCACCTCCAACATGCAACGAGACATTAAGTGGTATGTGACACAAAATCCAGAGCAACCTCATGTACTTCAACAGGCATTTCCCAACTCATCTGTCTTTTCCATTGTGTCCTTTCCCAATTACTTTGCACTCAGAAGTGTATGAACTTCTCAGACATCCCAAGTAACCCCTCTGAAGCCCTTATTTTTTCTGTTGTCTAAGCACAGACTTCACTGTTTCACAGTCAGCTCACCCTTCTGATGACCTTCAGAATCTCCTGTAGAATTCCATTTCTTTCCTTTGACTTCAAATTAGATCTATCATCAGTTATGTAACAGTGGCTATCCTTTCAGATCCACAGCCACAATAATTACATTTTGTATGTTCCAGGCACTTAGTGTGTTAGTATACACACAGTTCTTACCACTTCCATGAATTATGGAAAATGATTCATTAGTAATAAAATCAGCCTCCTCTCCAACTCCAGTACAAAATCCAGAAAAAGCAGATAATTTTTAACATTATGAGTACCTGTGTCTGCAGCACCTGATAAGAGAAAGGCAACAAAAAGTGCTTCATCATTTATGTGTGCTTACCAAAATCTCTTTTGAACACCTGAAAACTATGAGCAGGGTGGATTCTGAGCAGCCTGGCTTAAGGCCCATTTTAAAAAAAGGCAAAACCTGTGCAGAAGCCTGGAGAAGAAAGAGAAGGGCAGAATCTCTGACCTTCGCCTTTCCCCACTTACCACCGCCTGCTGCAAGACATCCTGATGCCTCCAGGAGCTGATGCTGCCAGCTGGAGGAGAACCCTCCAACCCTTCTTCTTGGGTCCAAGTCTCCAGTGAGTTGTGGAAACCCCCCAGTCTCCCTGCTCCTGCCTTCTGTGGTGAGAGCACTGTGAGCAGACTGAGGCTTGACCACAGGGATCAGGCATCATGCCTGCATTTTGGGGGATGGGCGGCTGCTTTCCTGCTAAGCTGCTCCCGAGATTGGAGAGGGCAGAGAAGATGCTTCAAATGGCAGAAAATAAGAAAAAAAGGCATAAACTGCTTCGCCCCAACCTGGTATGAGTGGCAAGAAAAAATAGCAACAGTGTGGTGGTGAGCTATACTATACTTCTTAAAGTAACCATAGCTTTTTCTAACTTTTCTCTTCTTTCTCTTTGCCTCTTTTACTGTTAAGTAAAATATATCAATTTTTTTGTATCAGTGTTTAACCTAGTTTTGGATTTATTCTTGTTTCTGGGAATAATTGAACCTTTGAGCTTGTCCTGCTTTATTCACAGTTTTCTTTGCTCCTCTGTGATAGGGGTAGATTATAACTGCACCAACAGAACTAGCTCCTGCTCCTAGTGTGAAGCAGGAAGCTGAACTGTCAACCCACACCACTTACAACATGATGCAAAACATCAAATGGGCCACAGATCAGAGTACCTTAATAGGGAAAGACAGAGAGATGAGGCCTTGTCATATCCAGCAGGAACAGCTCCCACACTGCAGCAAGAAAGGCAGTCAACCCACCAAAGCCAACGAAGCAAGATGAGGCCCAAGGCAAGTTGAAAGCACCCTTTCGTAAAAAAGACCCTCAGAGATCAAACGATACCAAGATGCCAATTAGCTATGGAAAATACGAAGATGGGACCCATCTAGTATCTCAGATTTGTGAACTTTGTTTAAGGCAATGTGAGGTACTCCAGGTGCCCATCACAGCCCTGTGAGCAAACCTTTGCACCTCTTTAGCCTCCAGCCATTCTGATTAAACCTAGCAAAGTTACTTGTGAGAGACTGTGAGCCTCAACAGACAACCTTGTCTGTAAAGGATATCTCAAAAGGCTCTTGAAGAGAGAAATCATGAAGCAGGCCCTGTCATATCAGAGTGCAGACTTGGGACTGCTTGTTTTCTAGGGAAAGAAGAAACAGTCATCAGAATTAGAAGCCTAGTTTTCTCTTGGGCTACAAGAAGATCTGTTGAGGTGCCAGTGGCAGAGGATCCAGAAACAACTTATTGTCTGTTTCAAATCAGCATTGACCATTTTTAAGCAATGCCCACTGCCAATGGCTGCAATAAAATCTAGAGAGACCCTCAAAGCTGAGCATTTCTGTTGAAATCATCAAACCTTAGCTGTTGCAGCTGCAGCCCATAACACTGACATGAAGCAGAGAAAGGAATCTTTTCCAGAAGCGTGAGAGCAGGCCCAAGGGATACATTCTACCTGACATAGATTCACTAGTGTACTAGTCTCTTTCCAGGCACTTCTGTAAAACAGTAAAATAAATTTAAACAATAATCCAAGTGATGCTGATATAAGCCATTGCAGCTGGTTAGAAGGGCATTACTTAAATGGGAAAACAGACACATTTGGACAATACCTTGTATTACAAAATACACCAAAGCAGAACTTCTGCTCTGCACCCTGCTGAGAACAAGTAGAAAAGACCAGAGGTAGAGACATTATTTTCTGCATAAGCAATCAGCCCTGTTCCCAACAGCAATGGAAATTGACACATGGTGCAACCTTGGAGCACCTGGATTCAAAGCCTTTGTGTTCTCTTGGAAAAAAAGGACAGTGAACTTCACATCAAAGGAGAAAACAAATGAACAAACAACCTTAAAGAATTTCATGAGAATGAAGTTTCACTTTCTTCAGGTGTGTGAAGAAACAATTACAATCTACAAATGGGGGCGGAAAACAACGGGCAAGGCTTTAACAACAACATCTCCTCATGGAAACCACCCAATCAGTTTCGTACTGAAGCCAATGGCTTTAACTTCTGTTATGTTCTTATTTCCATGGACACATCAATGTGTAATCATTAAACAAAACCCACAAAGCACAGACATGTCCAATTCAAACCCTCCAGTAAAACACCTCTACGTAGTGACAAATGCAAGTGTATTGCTATGTGAAAGACTAGACATATTTATACAAATGCGGACTACATCTTCCTCTTAGTAGCCAAATCTCTCAGACTACTCTTGTAAACCCTTTTCTCCACTAACATCAGATCATTGCTTGACTTTCTCAAAGAAAAGCTAATCAAACAGAAACCTAAAAAAAAAAATCAAGAACATAAAAAGCTAAAGGAGGATGATATTGGAAATTAAAGACGCGCAGTGACTTGTTACAGAGGTATGCAGAGATGTGCACTGCAGTGTACCTCTATTCATATGTGGCACCGGATTAAGCCTAACTTGAGTTGAGACCAACTGAATCCTGAGTGACTATGTCTACACCTAGTTTAAACAGCTGAATTGGTCTATCTTAAATGCACATATTCAACTGATATGGATTTTTTTCTCTGACTGCTCTAATCCCAAGGAAGATGTTATTCCACAAAAAAGAGGTATTCCACTCAAAGTAATGATCTTTTATAGCACAATCATCAATCAGCAAAGTAAGAAAATATCAGTTACATATAAACAAATACCAGTAAAAACTTTTTCATATTGTGTTACTTCTGGAGAAAAAAAATGTTGTTAGTTCCTACTGGCTGCAGGGCAGGTTTATGCTTTCAGGGCTAGTTAACACAACTGTTAGCACAATTTCTTTTTGTGATGCTTGGGAATTTCAATCAAATAGGAAAAGTTTTTACTCTTTATTTGTTAGAACAGCACCATGTTCAGAAAAGGGAGGGAGCCAGGCCCATCACTGGTTACTTCACAGACAGATGGCAGCAACCAGTAGCACAAAGTTCAGATAGTTATTAGAACCACTTTTAATAAAGTCATGGAAGACTTACAAAATTTAACACTTGCTGAATTAGTGCTAGTTTTCATTCACTTTTAAGTGACTATACACAGGCGAGGGGACTTTTCTGCAGTTAGTCTCTCATACTGATATTTAAATGAAGCTAGCAAGTGGCAAATGCCTATTTCCTCAGGACACTTATGCTGATATGGGTAATATCAGTTCAAATAAGAAATATGTGTACCACTAAAACTGACTTCAAAGCAGCCCGGAGTTACTGGCAGTTCCCAACAAGCCAAGAGCATGAATAAAGGTGCCGCCCTCTCAGCATGTAGAGCAGTTCACAAGCCGTACATCTGCATTACTGCATGTAGATGCTGCAAGAAAATCAACTACCACAGCATCTGTTCTGCATTGTTAACATATTGCCTCAAGAAGGCATTTGTGAGGGCAAGGTTGAAAGGAACACATATAGGTCAGGTACATAATGACACCAGGATAATGCTGTTTTCCCTCTTGATGACTGAAGCCATTTAATTTCCTATCTGGCAGTTACTCGACACAGACATACCAGTGGAGTAATACTTTAGGCCATCCTTGTGTTTTGGGTAAAAGGTAGATTTTATGACAATGCAATGCCACACCACCTCTGTTTCAGTCACACTACATTTATTCAGTGCTACGATGACTGCTAGTTCCTTATGTTCCCAGGACAGAATGGGACAAAAACTTACAGCCTCACACCATTTCAGTTAGTTTCTCTGCTTTTATTAACAAGCATATAATATTCATTGGCAAAACACTGGATACAAGCTTCACTATCATAAAATCAAAACATTAAGCATTAATCCCCAAAAGGCTTATTCAGACAAAACTAGCCACCAGTAGTACAGAAATTACACAGCAACACAAAGCATAAAAAATTGTAAACTTTTAAACGAAGCTAAGCCAAAAATATGGTTTTACACTCTGACATTTCCAGAATCTTTATTATGCCACATATGAGGATAAAAGGCTTAGTGGTTGCACTGGCTAATTGTCCCTTAACTGCAAAATTATCCTGTTTGCAGAAGGAAAGAACAAACTTTCCTTTTGTCCAGATAAGTCACTTGAATTAAAGATTCCATCAAACCCATACTTTCAGTTGCAAACAGATATAACAAAAAATAGTGGAATATCAGTACTCAAAACTCAGGAGTTCTTCCTTCAGCCATACCTCTGTTTGAATGGATGATCCCACTGCTTTCTGTAGAAACACCCAGGTTATTAGTAGTTACCAATGTAAATGTTCATAGAATTGGACATTTAGTTCCTACCCTACCACCAGGACATGGACAGGTCATTGTGGCTTCAAAAGATTTCCAAAAAACTCTAAGTAGGATAAAGTATGGAGCAAATAGCAGGGTCTTATCTTTAAATTGTATATAAGTAAGCTGGATAAACTTTACCTGTTGAATTGCCACACGACCCAAGTTCCTAGGTAATTTTTGTCCTGACTGCAAATTTTGATTAGAGCAGAGACCGAAGCATTGTTGATGTTCTTTAATATTGTTCTCTGCAGCTTTTTCTTCAAAAACAGATCTCAGAACCCAAGTAACCTCTAACTATATCTTATATAGGGAGATTCATGTGTGGAACAATTTCTTTTCCCTGTTACCAACTTTAGGCAGACTAACAGAAGTTGCATTAATGTTTCAGTGAAACATCCAAACTGTAGTGATTACCTGAGGAAAAGCAGAAACTGGATTTTTCTGTTCAGTAAAGCCTTCTGTACAAAACGTGTACCTAAGATTCATCTCACTAATGTACAGACTGGGTGGCTTTTTCCTATTATATTTATCTCAATGTAATATGCAGAATGCTGTAAAATAGCAAGTTATATTTATCATCTAGTAGAAAAAAAAATCTGTAAATCCCCTAAGACTGTGTTGTTATAAAGACAATAAGAGCCAGATAAGCTTTCAAAGGCTCATAGCCTATTGAAAAAAAATAGCACCATCATAGTTGTAGTCTGATATTTTTTATGGTCCCATATCTCCTGAGTGACAGTGTTGTGTATACTATTGCACAACCAGTAGAAAAAAATATTCCCAGGTGTGATGGTACACAAATATACCAGACCTAACAATGGCACAAAACATTTTCAGATAGGCTGCAAGTCTTGTCGATTGCTTCCACAATTCACATTAAGGTTTCTTGCAAGATCGTTTATTTTAAAATATTGCTGACAGATAGTTCTTGTACTTACAGAAATTTTTTAAATCCCCCATTTCACTCTTAAAATAAAAAATGGTACAAAGCATAAAACACACACGCCCACCCCCAAATAACAGCCTCAAATAAAACTCCATTTGAACAAGTGAGAAAAGCCATCTACATTCCTTTTAAATGTAATGGTAAGTAGATGCTACATTTACAATTTAAACATAAGCCTAATAAATGCATGTTTCAAACCTATTGCACAAAAGCATAAGTAATGCTCTTTATCCGTACAAAACAAAAACATACAGATGAAAGCTACTCAAACTCAATGTAAAAGGAAGAAGCTTGTAAAAACATCTTACAATTTCACTTTATATGCCCGTAAATAAAGCTGGACCACTGAAACCAAAAATACTTGGATGGTAAAATAAGACAGAAGGCTTAAAATAGAATAAATAATTTTATAAAGTTAAAATTTAAACCCCCAAATCTTATTTAAATTCAATATTATATATTCTATCTGAATTCTTTATTTTAATGAACGTATACTTAATGAGACTCTAAGCCCAGGTGATTCATCACTCTCATTGCTGCTGAGGATAATGCAACAAGATACTTCCTTACCGCAACTATTAACCAGCGTAAGAAATTGTAAAAACTACTTTACAGTAATGGCATCTTCACAAAAGCCAAAATAAACTACCATGATCTCACCCGGACTAAGAAATATCTATGGCCAAGTCCAAATTTTAGTTCAACTTTGAACAGTATAAAGGTTACTTCACCCAACAGAATCTTGATATAAATTGCCTCTTAAGTGTCACAGAAATTAAACAAGGCTCTGACCCAAAAAAGACCTTGCCCTACATTGTAGTCTTTTAGTGAGACTAACATATGGTACAGACATAGTCACACCACCCTCAAGGGCAATTTTTGTGGTGAAGATATTATCGCATGTGATTTAGAAAAACAACTGAGTAATTTTGGAGTTTTTTGTTGGTTTGGGGGTTTTTTGTTTGGTTTTCTTTGCTTTTTGTTTTGTTTTTTTTTTTTTTCTTGTTTTTTTTTGTTTTTGGTTTTTTTTTTTTTTTGTTGTTGTTTTTTTACTGGTGTGGTTTTATTAGATTAAACACATTGCAAAAGCAGTTACACACAATTACAAGCAAAAACCCCAGCTGTAGGTATTAATACTGGCTTGAATTTATGTATCCATATAAACAGTTTTCTATATACTGATAGCACCATAACAAATTCAAGTGATTCTAAAGATGGTTATAAACTTAAAAGTTTTGTACTGTAAGTTGTTACAGCAAGAGATAGATTTGAAAGGCTTCTGAATTTGTGTGTTTGTAATTAATTTCTCAGTTGCTCAAGTACACAAGGAAGGAATGAAATCCCAGTGCACTTTAACAGCACTGCGTCAATATCTAGTCATACAAAAGTTTTCTGCAGTACACACACTTGAGGTAGACAGATCTCATTTATATGTATATATGTATATATATTTTTGTTTGTGTGTGTGTATATATATATATTCTGATTAAGGTGGTTAATCAGAGTGCTGTCTGGCAGCTTTAGTTTTATGTCTACATCAGGTACAGCCACTGTGTGTATACTCCGGGTGCACAGAGCAAGGACCCTTACAGTCCTGTCCATATTCTCAATGCCTCAGTGGCAAAGCCAGCCTCTTATTTACACTAGAACAGTAACAACCACGTAACAAACAGCTCCCGAGAGGCCCAGTATGTCAGCTTGTGTACACATCCATACCACCTGCATTCACTGCTTTCATTGAAAGTTTTAAAAATGGTAGACACACGATGTCATTTGTTCTTTTCTGCCAGATGAAGTAATGCTAAACACAGAAAAAAAGCTGAAAATACACAAACAGCAAGACAAAATCAGAACCAAATTTGATTCCATGAATCACAGACATGCACACACACAACACCACACAAGAACCAGATGTGGAGTTCTGTGTAACCTAAACATTCAAATGCAGCTATCTTAAACTTCCACCTGTCAAGGACAGCAGCATGTTCTTTGTGCGGCTCTCCCATCTCCACAATTCAGGAGGCTACCTTTCATTCTCTGCTCAAATATTCTTTTTTTTTTTATTTATTTCCTTCCTACTCACATCTGTGATTGTAATCAAAAATAAGGAGCCCTGTTGTCAAAGGTAAGCACAAGCAGCAGCAGAGAAGGAGACTTGAAGACTCCAGGGAGGGAAGTGAAGGGAAATGTGCTGAGGAATGTAGCACTTTGAAAACTCAAGAGGAAGAATATTTAAAATGCTTAGATAGATCTCTTGCAGTATCAGCTTCTGGTTATCAAGTAATGCTTTCTAGCAGAAGAAGCAAAGCAGTGCAGCAAGAGGAAGCAGGGCTTCTTATCCAAAGATAATTAATTGAAAAATAACAGGATTTAATAATAGGAATAGCAACTAGCATTTTCAGCTGACAGGAAAACTCTTCCAAAAATTAGGTTAACTATTTCCAGCTGGCAGTATTAGGGCATACACTGTTTTCAGTGACTTCACACCTGTGCCAGACAAATGTTCTTACAATCATACTATGGACAATACATAGTGGATTTAGCTTGCAGAAATCACTTTCAGCTACTGTTTTATTTAAAGCCAATTATTTCAAAAAGCCTTACAAAAAGTGCAGTGAGCCCTGCTAAGTGCCATGGAGGGTGTTTTCTATAACATACATAGTTATATGTGTATATAGATATATGTACCCATACATACATGAATGTGTATTACCTTGCATCCACTAGGGCTGATGCAAGCAAAATTACTAGTTAAGGCCAAAAGGTGCTAAAATACTCTTGTCTTGACTCCCCCTTCCTCCTCACCCCATGTAAGCTAGGAATTGCAGTAAGGAAAATGCTATGGTTTCATAAGAAAACAGCTAAAGAAATTTAAAGCTGCCCATAATATCTGAGGAAATTTTATTCAGTGAAATTAAAAATCTGCAATACTCCCAAAATTGTCCAAGAGCCACTGTTTCAATAGCTAGTAATAGCAAATTCTCTCTAATTAAAAACTGATTTCTGCAAGCCACAAATACATAAGAAATGCTTGTTTTTTAAGAAAGTCACAAATCTAGCACTTGTGAGTATTTGTCATTACATGATGCAATTTATACCATAGCAAAATATATATCACGGCACATTAAGATCAACTAAAATTATTTATATTAGTCCTACCAAATTAACACGTATACAGAAGTATCAAAACTTTATTAAAACACAAGGTGAGAGAGAGCAATAACTGGGCAAAAATGACAAATTTATTTGTTTCCCAGATTTTCTTAAGTTTTCAATGCAGCATAATAAATTATCACCAGTCACTGTATTATCAGGTATGTTCAATGCTCTACAGAATAACTTGAATAAAGCCAATGCAATCAGGCATACTATATAAGACAATAACGCTTTGCAAAAATATAGTTTTTAAAGATTTAGAATGCGAGAAGTAACTAAATGCAACTTGGTGTCAAAAGCAACATACTTATATCACCCCACAACACTCACTTTTTTAATGTGTGTAACTGTAAGAGACAAATCAGGCTGAGCTACATGGAACTGTGAAGTGTTTTCAGTATCTGTAAACTTAATGCTGGTAGTGTCTTGCTGAGTTGAAACATCTTTCTTCCGTACAAAAAAAAGTATAAATATTGTCTGCCCAGAAGTCTAGGTAACACATCCCTAGAAGAAATATTCAGGACAGTCCACTATGAAAGCCCTCCAGTCTTCCAAAATTATTCAGCTGGTTTGTGTCATGTGATTAATGATGCACTAAGAAGGTGCCAGATGATAGTCTCTGCAAAAAGCTCTGTCCAGAAGGACAATAAAGTTCCCTTACAGCAAGTCCATTTTGGGTCTATAATGTAGCAGTAGAGGTGCTTTCTGCAAGACAGAAATACCAGTAAGTTAAGAAACAAATCCAGAACTAATCTGTTCAGTAGGAAAAACTTCTGTGTCATAAACTAAATCTTCAATTAAAGATGAGAGCAGCTATCTGATCTGTCAAAAATTCACCAAGACAAAGACAAGGTGCACTTCATCTGTGGGGCTCAAACAAATGATAAAGAACCCTTTCCCCTCTATCTCAGGAGCACATCTGTTTATCTTGGAAAACTCCCTGAAGTAAGGGACATGTCTAGAAAGCAGCATTAGAGTATGTGGTACTTCATATTTAACAGCTTTCACTTGATTTGTCTTCTGTGAGAGCATCCCTTGATATTTTTTTATGAATAAGCAAACCTCTAGCAACCACAACATTCTGCACCATGGAGTTCTGTGTCTCATGAAAACAATTACTTCAGCTTGTTTGTTCTGAACCTTCTGTGTCTCAGTTTCATTTTAACTTCCACCACTTCTTTCACTGGGGAAGGCAGTTTACAGTTCTGCTTTCAACATGACTCACAATCACACAGACCTCTCACAGGTAAAGAGTAGACTGTACAGATGCACATCTGATGCTCCTGTTTGGTTCTATCTGCTACACCGCAAAACCCTAATATATTCACATTGTTTCCTTTTATCTATACCTACCATTCAATTTCAGATGTTTGTTAATCACCTGTCACTCAGAACTATGAAGACGTCATCCAAGACTTTATCATCTGTCTCTAACCTAAATAATGACAATGCTGTCACTGCACTGTTAATGAACTACCCAAATCCATTTTCAGGTCATTCAGAAACACCATATGAAACGGATTCCAGCAGGATTTCACTTCTGACATCTCTGCATTTTTAACACTGACCACTGACTTTATCCTGTGACTCTTAAACAGGTCAATTATTTTTTTAACTCCAAGATAGAAAAATGCTTCTCTACTCCCATGTGGACCTCTTCTAGATATGCACCCAAAGCCACAGAGTGATTTCACCTCAGTGTACACTGTATGCTCAGAATGCATTGCTTTTGCATTACAAATACAAACTTCATGTTCCAGTAACTCCATGTATACTTACACTGACTCTGTTCAATGTTGACTTCCCTCCTAAGTGTTTAGTTTTGCTATTCATTCTTACTGCCTGGAGGGGTTAAAAATAATACTTTTTGTAGCTTCCACTTCCTCTGCCGGACTTGATAACAATATGACAGCTAACACAGTGTTCCCTTTTCTCTTGCAATGAATACTTAATTCTCCTTTCCTTCATTTACTGGAAACAAATAAATGCTTGGTGTCTAAGGATGTTGTAGTAGATATTTATAGAAGTACTTTTTATATAGGTATACTGCAGTATAGTTCCAAATTATCACTATTTTATAAACATATTTGGCAACTGCATGATTTACATTGAACCATTGTGTCATACCTTAAATCTCCATCTAGTAACAACTACAAACTTGAGCGTGTGGTCCTTGCCAAGAATCTCTTCATTGCATAATATGTCCAGCTGACAAAATAAAGGTAATAGTTAATTCATGGGACTCAGTATAACAAACAATATATTTCGCATTATACTACACATTTGACAAGACTTTTTTTCTCTGAAGGTACTGGAACTGGTAAACCTGCAGTTGCCCTGCAGATAAAATCATACCAGGAAAGAAAGTATCTGCTCTCAACAAAAAGTACTGAAAGATCATGCCAATGCATGCCTAGGAAAATCAGTATGATCTGATCTTAACTGCTTGATTTATCTTCCCAAGCACTAGATTTCACAAGCTTTCCTTTCCTGAAAGCTTTACATGCTTTTAGAAAGGTTGAATACATGAACAAGGAGACAGAATTCTCAAAGAGAGCTGTTAACTAGCATGCTATGAATTTCTTTTTACTTAACACCAGTCAGGTGGCATTGCTAAAAGGATAGACTTTTTTAAAAAACACTGTCTGTCATATACTCATATGCTATATTTATGGGGTTTTTACAGATACTTAAAAAGTATTTTTTGTTTTCTATCTCAGTTTTTAAAAAATCTTGATATTGCAAGTGAAACAGTGGGGATTTCAACATAAAAGCAGGAGGATCATACAGCTACTAATCAGTTCAACAACAGTATCTGAAAATAAACCAAAACCAGGGAACATGTACAAAAACTGTAAGTTCCACCAAGGTGGAATATTAAATGGCTTATATTACAATGCTTTACCCCACAGCCCAGAAAGGACTGAATGTGCCTGCAGTCCACTTACATGGCAAAAACTCAAACCTGGAATAGTCTGTATCAAGCAATCAAGTGACCACAAGCTCAAATTCTCCTTCTATGTTATTTGGTACTGATACAATGATTACACGACCATTTATGTACTTTTAAAGAGGGTAGAAAGGGATAACAAAAGAATAAGCAGTACTGCTGAAAAGTTTTTCTTTCAGTAGAAACCAAGTAAATTTTTAAGTTACAGATTGGCACAGTGGATTGCAGGGCTTACACATGCATATACCCAAAGAATATATTAAAAAAACTTCTTTTCAACAATCCTTGTAACTATGCAGCTGCTGGGCTAAAGCCAGGATCAACCACCTCTGAGCCAGCTGAGGACAAGACAGGATACATGGTTTTGTTTCAGGAAGACTGGCAGCATTTGGGCATATACTTGAACGATTAAGACAGAGAGAGTGCTAGTTTGAACTGTACGGAAGTGATGAAGGAAAGTGATAGAGATGCAAACAGGCTGTTGACAAGTTTGAGAGGCAAGGTGTTGACACACTGGACTGGAAAGCAGATGATTTGATTTGGATGAAATGCCTTAATGAAATTCAGTGAATCAGTGTCAAAATATGGAATTGAGAGACATCCAGCTGAGAGTCAACTGAGATGTCCAGAAACTGTGACCAAGATCCAGCCAAGTGATAAACAGGGGCTGTATTCATAGTTTGCCACTGTAAATTTTTGAATCTGGTCTAGGAGAAGTGCCAAGTAGTGCCTTTCCTTCTTTATCTTTGAAATTAAATTATTCCCATGATTCCCTGTAAAGACAGGGAAAAGTAGACATCTGATAACACTCTAGTTGTGGTAGGCAGCAACTTCAGATGAGCTTCATGAAGAGCAAGAAAAGAACAAATACTTTGTGGTGTTTTCTCTTCAGCTGGGCTTTGGTTTTGTTTAAGTGTTGGTTACTGTCTGGCCCCTTTGAAGTGCAAACTTCCTGAAATGCTGGGAATAAGCTCAACTACAATCTATCAAACAAATCATCTTGCCAGAGTCCATTTCTACACATGTGGAAGCACATAACCATGCCTTTTAGCTCAACTATTTATAAATGCACATGAAAATATAAACTGCAAACTAAGTGGAAAGTTTTGTACAGACCCAAGAAATGACAAGGAAATGGCTCTATAATTCAAGAAGCAGTGGTATGCTTTTGTTTTCTGAAAATAAAATCAGAATAAAAGACATTCCTTTGCAAAGTAACAAACCCATCCCTTTGAAGTTTTTATATCTGTAAACTTTTTTTAAAAAAATAAAATATTACCTCATTAAAAGAAGAAAGGTTGAGTTTTTTGGCAATGAACTTCTTTAGATGCAAAACTGTTGCTTGTGCAGAGCAACGAATCCATTTTCGTTTCAATCCACGCAGTTTGCTGCTATTGCACTCCAAGCAGATGCTTACCTTCAGGAAAATGCAAACAATCAAGAGTTGGCTGCAACAATTTTCTGCTGTCCCCCTTATGTATTCCACAAGAAGTTTTAATCAATCCAATAAAGTGAAGTACAGTTACTAGTATTCTGTAAATTGAAATGCCTCATTTTCCAATATCTCGTAAGTTCAGTGGTAAGTAGTAAGTCAAAAATGTTCAAGCAGTAATTTTTGATGTTGGAACACTGATTCAGTCCAAATTCATGATTATCAATAGCTTAAGAGGACCACATGTTAAAAGCTAGCACAAGAAAACAGTAAGAAAACCATTGCCAATTCTTAATGATTGCTTCTAACATAATTTCTTACTGTTAATGCAACTGCTAATCAAGTTTGATTTTAACACGTTTAAAAAGAATGAATACAAATGATATGACCAATTTTTCTAATTCTCACTTCTTTTCCCATCCAGCTATTCATTACAGTATAAACTCTTTGTGATGATATGCTTGTATTTCACTAGGAGAATCTAGTAACAAGCACAAGCCCTCTGAAAGTTCCCTCACGTGGTAACTAAAAAGAAAATTAACCCAAGCTAAAGTTACTCTGGACACATAAACAGAAAACATAAAAGACATGGCTTGTTTATCTCAAAAGGAGTTTTCGCCTTCTAACAATCTTTGAGTTTAAAACTTAACAGTTTTAACAGGGCTCTCCTGCTTTTATGATATTTTTATAATATAGGGCTAACACTGAGTAGCATAAAAGGCTGAAAACAAAATACGTAGTAAGTTACTAAAAGTGCTGTTAAGGAAACTTCCCTGTCTGACCATCCAGGAGCCACTCTGGCAGTCCCATTCACACCATCTGAGCTGTGACTGAAGCCCCTTCACAGCTACACCCCTCACACATTCAGACAGGATTCCTTACCAGCTCAGCCACAGATTTCCCATAGAAGACTCTCAGACATCCAGTCCCTTCAAATAGCTTAATCATGGTGCAGTAACTAAATAATAACAGCTCCAGCTGGTGCCTCTGGGAAGGGACCTGAACAAAGGATCTCCTGGGCTTTCATACCCTCACAGCCCCAAAGTCTGTGGTCTCAGTGTCCAGTCCCCAGGCTGGTGCCAGAGGTCCCTGCGCCCTTTCCTGTGCCAAGAGTTGGCAGTTCATGGCCTCTGGGTTCCAATCCAGAGCTCAGCCTGCAGCTCTCGTTGCAACTGCATCCTGAGCTACCTGCACTGAATGTGTTAACAGTGCTAGAGGTTTAATTCATAATTATCAATACATATTCAGCTCAATGTATCACGATAACATTGGTACACTCCTTTAGAAGGCGGAAAATTACATGGATTTGTTTTGACAGCAAACTTTGAAGACACATACACAGTCAGAACTATAAAGATATTTGCATGAAGATTTGAATGTATTCTCCATTCCTGCCAAACCCCAAAGGTAAAACCTCATGCTTACAAAAAAACATTGCCCAGACTGCATCGTGTTTGTATCAGAGAACAGAAAAAGTACCTTGAAAGAAGTTCATTTTCTTCTCTGTTAGAATATCAAAGTTACCCTACCAAAGCACAACAGCTAAAACCACAAGATAAAACTAGAGCATGCGCTATGAGCCCACCTGTTCATCACTTCGGTGGTAGTCATTATCTTCTTCCTGTTTTTCCTCTGAAGTTTCTTTATTTATATTTTCATCTGCTTTAGTTTCACCTTAGATAAAAAAACCCAGATATATGGGATACATATATATTATTTTTATATATAAACCCCAGATATACTCAGCAGCAGCTTATAATGCTAATACAATTAAAACATCACATTTCAGGACCACAGCATAGAATAAGATTTGCTATTCTCAAATTGTGCTTATCGGCTCAAGCAACACTTGCAGCCAACAGCCTGTGACACGAAAGAGGAGGATACCTATGGAGCTCAGCTGCTAGCAGCCCAGAAGCTGGGTAATTTCACAGTCCCCACGAAGGCACTACTACAGTGACCGATTTTGCCACAAGCAACATGCTATTAACAGCCTAAAAAAAATTCTGCGCACAAATAAGGGACAAGGCAGCAATCCTATGCTGACTCTATTCCTCACTCTTAGGAAACAATTGTAACTGTAATATACCCACTGGGCACATACTTCCAACAGATCTGTTTGTCAATTTACTAGCTGTCACCCACCAAAGACAGAACAAATAAAACACTATTTACCATTTCGATGAGAATCTAGGTGCTGTTTTGTAGAACATGTCTCCCCTTTGATGTCCCCTGGAACTTCCATGCCCAGTTTGTGATAAAACTCCCTCTGCTTTTTCATTTCCGCTGTTTAAAATTGCAAATATTAATCCCTGTAATAAAGTTCTAATGCAATATTTATGAAGTTATTCCAAATCTCTTCCCACTTAAGGATTGCCAACAAGTGCTGGTGGTGTCATTATTTACTGTCTTCTATCTCTGCTATTACATCAAGTCATGCCTCATCTTATTTTTCAGAATTACAACAGCATAAAGTTATCAGTATAATTACCACTATATCATTATTGCTAGAATGAGATGGAATTTAAAATATTGTAGCCAATTCTGAATGTCCCTCATTTGAATATGACCATATTTCAGTCAAAACATTGGTTTTGAATTTTTATTTATAGTTCTGATTTTCAATATCCTAAAAATAATTTCTGAAGTATCTAGTTATCTATTTTGAAGTATCTATTTATCACACTGATATTTAAAAATGCTCTGGTTAAAAAGCAGCTTAAATACATTAAAATACTTTCTTTAAATGAAAGCTTTAACACACACTAAGAAAAAAACCCAACCAAACAAAAAAAACCCCACTGAGCAATTTTTATAAAGTATTTCTTAGTTTAACAGATCTAGTGTCAAAGAAGATTATGAAAACATGAATTGAATGTTACCGGAGAAGTAAGAACTCTCAAAATAGCAGAAATAAAAAGCAGTTCTGCATTGCATTTTACCTCCGAGAATTCTAGAAAGCTTGCACAACAGGTACACAATTTAACAAAAACAAATTATGGTATGGTAACATTCAAAAGCTGAATGGCTGTTCTGCTTCATACAATACTGCTTTTGGAAGAAACACCCCATGTTGCCTCACCCCACACCCACACTCAGTTGCTGCCAGTACAGGTATGAAACGAAATTAATTCCTAAAAATTACACAACTGAAGGAGTCTGCTTTTCCACTGCAATTTTCCCTCAGTTCCCCCCCTCCCCCTTTTTTATCACTTGAAACTTTTTTTTTAATGTCAAAGAAGTATGTGCAAACTGACCTTCAAAAAGGTCACACCATAACTTACCTTCTTGGAGGCCTGGCACAAGTTTGTAAACAATATCTTGCATTGTTCTGTCATGACTAGCAAGAAAAAAACAAAAACAAAAGCCTAAGTTCACAATCTTGATTGAAAACATTTCTATTTAAAATGTTTCAGTACTAACCATATGCAAAAATCTCTAAATTCACCTAAGAAGAATTTTAGTCCTCAATCAGTATTTCTATCAAACCAGAAAGAACAGCAACACAAAACAAATTATGAAATAGTACAGGCTAAGAAAATAAATGAAAGTTTGAGAAAGACTAGGCTGTGGAGGAAATCACCACACTGAATATGTCCTTCTGCATCAAGATATGTCTCTGATCTAAAATTCTTTTCCAAATCAAGGATAGTTTATTTCTCACCCCTATAGACTAAATTCTCACATTTCTAGATTAGTTATCTTTACTATGATTCTTCTTAAATGCATGAGAACAGTTCACAGAAAAGACAACAACTGAATTTTACTTTGTTCTTAAAAGTCAACATTTTAACTGAGAAACATTATGTAGCTAAGTTGCCTGCAGAGGTAGTATGGCTCAAATGAAAAAATCCCACTGCAAGTAGAACAGTAGGGCCAGCTAAGATTCTAAATTTTAGTCCCCAGCTCACCTAGAAAAATCCTGTTCTAGTCCAAAATAAGTTATGGTCTCAAAGAAATTAAATATTACATTAAATCTCAATTAAGAAATAGTATAAGAAGCATTTCAAGTGTCTGCCTTGGCTGCTGCAGTATCATTAACCTGAAAAGAGTCTGCAGTATCAAGTCCTGAATCTGACTTGAACAGGAAATGCTTACTAGAGTAGTCTCAGGCTTCTCTTCACTTGATATGAGCACTTCAAAGCAGTGGAGATCAGTAGAGATGTAGACAAATGGTGACCAATTTACAAACTGACATTTACAAATAGTAATTACAATATTTTAAGTAGCACTACAACAAGATTCAGAATATCACTTATCCTAAATTCATTTTATTTTGACCAGTAGCAATCCCATTTGTACAGGTTGGGATTCTGAAATGTCACATAAGGACTGCAAACCCATTGCCAAAAATAATTCAGCAGAAGTATGTAATTAAGACATCACCATTACATCAGAGGTGACAATTTGGGTGCTGGATCTTACAAATGATCTTTAAGAATTCTTAATTCTTAAGAATTTTAAGATTCTATGATGCTATTTAATAGATTTTAGAAATGTAACCAAGGAGACACATTTGGTTTACCTATTTTCTACTCAGAGATGAAAAGGAGTTTAAATCTCCATTTTCAAACACCTTGTGAAACTCCAGACTGTCAATTATTTTTTTTAAAAGGTAAATAAATATATCCAAAAGTAGGCTGGTCTGTCTCAATTTTGATGGAGCAGTATTTTACAATTAGTTCAAGCAGCTTATTTAAGTTGAAGTGTATTCAACAACAAAAAACAAATAACAAATGCCTTCTAGCTGTTCTCAACCATGTTGTTTCCTGGCCCCTTTCTGCACAAAAACTCGGTTTTTGAACCAAGGCAAACATGTTGTCTTACATGTCATTAATTCATTCTTGCCTATTTGCATCTACCTGTCCCTTTAATTATACACTCATACAGGATATTATCAGTGTATTATAAAAATGTGGAGACAGCATACTTAGTCTCCTGAATGAGGATGAGCTTGAGCAAAAGTGTGTATGGAATACTGATAGTTTTCTGTAAAAGTGCAAACTCATTAGCTATAACCACTGCTCAAGAAATTGTTATAGAAGAGAGAAAGACATACTAAAAAATGCTATGAACAAACACAAGTGCTTTATAATGGAAGACAAAACACTACTTGATATGCAACTGCTAATGCAGACACTCCATCACAATGTATTCTCATCAGCAGAAATTACTACACTGCAGTAAAATGAAAAGAAAACACTCAAGGAAAAGAAAGAGAATGTCTTTTCTGACAAGAAAAGGAGGAAAAAAACCAACAAAAACACTTAGTGAAAATGAAATCTGACTATGCAAATGCAGATGGAAAATAAGGAGGTGATTGGCAACAGCCAACATGGCCTTCACCAAGAGAAAACCATGTCTGACATATTCGGTGGTCATCTATGACAAGGTTACAGAGACAGTGGATGAGGAAAGGGTGAGTCATAGCATCTACCTGGATTTGTGCAAAGCATTTGATGATGTTCCGCACAACATCCTTGCCCCTAACCGGAGAGACATGGATTTGACCAATGCAGCACTTGGTGGATAAGGAATTGGCTGGATGGTTGCACTCAAAAGTGTTGTGATTAGTTCAACATCCAAGAGGAGACCTGGATGTAGACAGTCACTAACTTATGACTGCCACAAGTCAGTAGTAGAACACTACTAATTTGTGACAGTCACAAGTACTGTCCCTCAGGGGTCAATACTGGGACCATCACTGTTTAACGTCTTTGTCAGTGACACTGAGATTGAGGGCACCCTCAGCAAATTTGCCAGCGACACCAAGCTGTGTGGGGCAGCTGACACACTGGAAGGAATGAATACTTAGGAGGTGGGCCCATATGAATCTCAAAGTTCAACACGGCCAAATACAAGGTCTTGCACTTGGGTTGGGGTAATCCCAAGCACAAATACAGGCTGGGCAGAGAAGTGATTGAGAGTAACTCTGAAGAACTTGGGGGTATTAGCAAATGCGAAATCAACATGACCTGGCAATGTGCACTTGCAGTCCAGAAAGACAACTGCAACCCAGACTGCATCAAAACAAACTTGGCAGCAGATGGAAACAGGTGATTGTGTCCTCCTACTCAGCCTGCAACAGACCCCACCTAGACCACTGCTTTCAGCTCTGGAGCCCCCAAATAAGAAGCATCTGTTGGAATGAGGCCAGAGGGGAGCCATGAAAATGATGAGAGGGATGGACATCTTCTCCTGTGAAGACAAGCTGAGAGAGCTGGGGCTGTAAAGCCTGGAGAATGAAGATTGCAGAGAACTCTCAGGGCAGCCTTCCAGTACATGCAGGGAACCCGCAAAGAAGCTGGAAACAGAATTTTTACATGGGCATGTAGTCATAAGGAAAAGGGGGAACAGTTTAAAACTAAAAGATGGCAGGTGTAGGTCAGATAATAGGTAGAAATTCTTCAGCGATCAAAGTGGCAAGGCTGGAAGAGGTTCCCCAGAGAAGTGCATACCCCGCCCCCATAAATGTTTAGTCCAGGCTGCATGGAACTTTGAGAAATCTGGTCCAGGTGGACAGTGTCCATGCATATGGCAGAGCACTTGCAACAAGATGATTTCAAAAGCCCCTTCCAACCCAAATCATTTTATGATGTTCTATGACATTCTTATCAGTTACTATGACCTAAGCAGACCTTTGAAAGATTAACTGAACAATAAAGCTGAAAATTATTTCTCTCATTACTGTCAGATGCTGAAAAGCATAACTAATTTTTGATAATTTTGTAATAGTGTAATTCCTACAAATGTTTAATATATAAAATTTTTACAACCCAAGCATACAAAAAGAGAAATTACTAAATCCCACTTAAAATCACACAAAAATTAAACATTTACATGTATGCTTAATTCACTTGCTTTTAAGTCTGGAACAAACTGCCACAGTAAGGCATTGCACATTCATAGCAGAAGTTTAATGTTGGATCTCCTCCTCAATCTCCTTCCAACTTCCTTTTAAATGTTTAACATGCTGATAAGCAAGAATGAAAATTTTGGGAGAAGCTGTACTGTATTAAAGAGGATGAATCAGTCCAGAGTGAAGCTTTTGCACTTCTGTTTTTATACTTACCCAATATACTGTAATGGGTGGCTCTGATGTATAACAATCCTACAGGTTGGACAGGTGTTGTTTTCCTCCAAATATTTCACTAGGCAGCTTCTACAGACTAGTAACAAAGGTAACAAAGATATTCACAATTAAAAAGGAATAAAAGTAGCATATGAAAGTCTAGGTTTATACAGTCACAGAATGTCCATTACTGAGATTTACATTACGTTGATTTTTTTACAATATATGTGCATGATGTCTAATCTTGCAGAACAGTTTCCAGTACCTTTAACTAGTTTTCTTCATACATGGAAGGGATGCACTAGAATTAAAGTGTCCACACCTACTGAAAACCTTAACACAGCATTCAACACAAAATCCCACTTTGAAATTTACTAGAACAACAGTTTCTAGTAGGTCAACATTCAGCTTACATGAATGACTTTACAGGAACTTCTTACCATTAAGATACTAAACAAAACATATTTGCTTTAACCACGACCACATACAGAACAATGTGTATAGTGGCAATAAAGTCAACACAAAAATAAAATTCCAATGCAGGAAAGTGGATATCTGGGTGTTACTTCTAACTTTCACGGAGTACACTATAGCTAAACTTCCACCAGAAAAAAAAAAATTATATTGTCACAGACTCTCAGTAAAATGTCCTGCTAGGAGTTGCTAAAGCAGTCTTTCACTATTAAGCTGAATGTTCAATATGCACACACACAATCACCCATCTCTTTCCAAAGTAAGCTATTTATACACCATTCTCCTCTGTCCTGTCCCAAAACAGTACTCATAAAATACACTACTACATGATATCCTTGCTCACTTGAAGTTACAACTGAAAAGGGTATGAAGAAAAGAAGGGGAGGTTTACTTGAAGTGCACTAGTACATGCAGTCTTGGTATCAGTGCACTTATCACACAAAATGAAAGGATTTCTGTAACTATAGTGCCATCTACCTCTCAAACAAGAACACAGTACACTTACATAAACACCAGTTAATTTAAAAAATAAAGTAACAGTAAATGAAGTATTATTATTTTGCATTCTGCTTTGCATTTACACACAGGATGACAGCACTGTTTGTGTCAGAGGTTAGACAAAGCCTCATACCAATGCACATTAAGCATGCATCTCATGCAGCAGTTTGTTCCAGCAGAGTGCCAGAACATTTGGAAAAGTGAAGCCAAACTCTATTACTACCAAGTCAATAAAAGCAGAATCTGACAGAGGAAGCAGGTATGCTGGAAAGAATGTAGAGATGTTGCTAACTTGTGTAGGGAGGGGTCAGAAATGCCAAATCACAGCTGAAGCTGAACTTGGCAAGGGATATGAAGAAGTATAAGGGTTTCTCTAAGTATGTCATAAAAAGAACGTCAAAGAATGTGTACCCCCACCCCCTCCAGATAAACATGACTGGCAAACCAGTAACAATGGACAAAGGTGGTGGCTAAGGTACCCAATTTTTCTGCCTCAGTCTTCTCTAGCAATTTCTCTTCCCACAGCTCTCACATAGTTGAGCCACAAAAGAGGCACTGGGGACAAAGTCCTTTCCACTACATGAAAAGATCAGACTCATGAACATTGGGAACGTGAATGCATTTAAGTCTCTGGGACCTGATGAGATATGTCTGATGTAGTTGTCAGGCCAGTCACAGTGATAGTCCTTACAGTCAGACAAAATCCCTGGTGACTTAAAAAAGGGAAACATTGCTTCCACTTTCAGGAAGTGGCAGAAACTTTGCACCTGGGAAGATCATGGAGAAGATCTTCCTAGAAGCTGTGCTAAGGCATGTGGAAGACAGAGAGGTGATTCCAGACAGTCAGCACAGCTTCATCAAGGGCGCTGAGCAACTTCACCCTGCCCATTGCAGTGGTGATGCTATTGGTGACTCTTATAGGTTCCTTCCAACCCAATGGATTCTGTACTTCTATGATATCTAAAACATCATCCCATGTCAGCACATCTTCAGCTTGGACTAGATAAACACTAACTCCTCTTATAATGAATTGGTCACAAGTTGGTTAATGTTCTGGCAGGTTTCAGTCTGAGTACAAGCATCAAAATAAATGCCACTAGATCGCTTATGAAGGGTGCTGCAGCCATCTAGATTCTTTTTTTTCTGGGGTCAGGTTGGGATTAATTAACTCTCCTGAAACTGGAAGTCTTTGGAGTAATGGACAGACAACATGGAAATGGTTCTGTGGCCTGAAACAATATTATTACTAGAATTTTCCATTATCTTGATTTTACAGTATCCCTGATCTCTGTTTACCCAAACAAGCAGGCACTGATTGTGGACATGAACTGAGCTGTATATTTTCGAATTTCTTAAACACATGAGAAAGGCTTCATCAGAATAGGAATAGGCAAGGCTAATGCTCACCTTTTTATTTTAACAGTTTCACTTCTCTTGACTTTTTTAATTTCTGTATCTGGTTCAAGTCAACCTTTTATCAGCCTGTTGAATCCAGAAGATGATACCTTTCATAATGTGAAGTTTTCCCTTTCATAATGTAGAACAACAGCTTTCACATGTAAACACTAACATTACAAACACAAAGTTTAACAAGACCTGCATATATTATCTAGCCTAAAATTTTAATCAAGAAACAGATACAAAAAAAGGACTTAAGACTATTACTACTAATGAAGTTTTTAGCAACTAACTTAAGAGGCCTACGTGTCACCAACAAGCTAAAACGACAGCGCAGAAATAAGTAGGAAAGAAAAAATCACTTCGTTTTCTCCTGAATTTAGTTTTACAAAAATTTGCCCTCTTCCTCCAGAGGACTGGCCTTGGTCCTCCAAACTACTTTCACTAAAAGATGCAAGAACTTCATTTACAACTGATGAGTCTTTGAATGGCTGAAGATCGGGAAATTAGAGAAAAATTGAGAAGTTAAGAAAAATTTGCAGTTATAGATAGAACAAAATGAAAAATTTTAAGGTGGTATAATTTAGAAGAGAATTCACTATCTCAGCAGACAGGGTAATTTCATGATAGTTTGAGCAAGGATGCTTTTCCAGGAACATATATTATTAGCACTATCTTATACAATATGAACAATGCTAAATGTATCAAGTTTTGTTAAACAGATAGGACCCTGTGCCTCTTCTCAGAAAACTAATTCTACAGTGCAGAGTGAATTAGCATTCATAAAATATAAACTGTCAAAACAAGGGAGAAACAAGTGAAAAAAAAAAAAAAACAGAAAAAACAGCAGGAAAAAGTAGAATGGTGTATTCCCTCACTTTTGAAACAAGCACTGTAGTGCTGTGGATAAATCTACTTATTTCCCCCATAAGCAAATATAAGAGATGGTGGGGATGATATCAACTGAGGGGTATTTGTGAGGTTTTGTTTTATTTTTAAAGAACAATGAAAAATTACCTCTCTCTAGCTCTCTATCAGCCATATTAAGTTATGATACTCAACTTGTATACACTTTTCTTACTGGCAGCAGTAAAGAAATTTGGGCAAAACTATGTACAAGTCCAGCTCTGAAAACAACACTATGGAAATTGAGATATGAAGCAAGGTGACTCTGGAGAGACCTTAAAGCAGTCTTCCAAAAGTTGAAGGGCACTACAAGTGAGATGGAGAGAGACTTTGTATGGGGAATGTGCTGACAGGACAAGGGGGAATGGCTTCAAACTGGAAGAGGACAGGTTCAGATAAGACATTAGAAAGAAATTCTTTACTGTGATGGTAGCCAGCATAGGCTGCCCAAAGAAGCTGTGGACGTCTCATCCCTGGAAGCATTCAAGGCCAGTTTATATGGGGCTTTGAGCAACCTGATCCCATAGATGCCGACCTTCACCGTGGCCAGGGAGTTGGATATAGATTCTAGATTCTACAACTATTCTGTGGTTCTTGAAATCGTAGAACAAACCATTCTATGATCCTAGATTCTGTGAGGATATCCAGAATGACATGAAGCATGATAAGTACAACAAATTCACCAAGGCTGATAAACAGAGCTTCTAAATGGAATATAATAAAAAAAACATTATCACTGACAAATCATGAGACTGGCCTTTCCCCTTTGTCAGATATAAAAGGTGAAGAAGTCTGCAGGCACTTCTTGTTTTATGATGAAGACGTAGTCACCAAATAATTGCCTTCCAAGAAAATTTAAGACTAAGTCATCAAACTAATTAAACAACTAGCATTTTTTCAGAATAAACATAAATATTGTGGCAGAGTAATTTTAAAACATGGGAGGCGTTGAAGATTCTAAGTCATCCTTTGACCACATGAAAGTAGAAATTCACAAAGCAACTTACCAACAACCACTTTATCACAATGTTTTGGAATATAAGCTTATTTCTAGGGTACAATACAATATATTTATTCTTTATCAATGAACTGCTTTCTGCAGAGGAATAGGAGAGAAAGATGTCTGAAAGGCTCCAGGTGGAGAACATATGTTACCTCAACTGTCCAGAAGAGAGATGTACATATTCCACGTTCCTTTAGCATGAAGACAGCCTTCATGCTTGAATATTTACATTACCACTAATTGTATATGGCTTCAAGTTTATGCAGCACAGCTTTAATGTTTCCTTCATTTGCTTTGTTAAAGAATAGCCGTCTAGTAAAGCACATGCTATTTTGGCTGATGCACAACAGATATTTTAAATTTCAACTGAAAACCATTACAACATGTTGCATATCAAGTTTAAAAACAAGCAAACAGAAACAAACAAAAACCAAGCCAGCAATTTTAACTTCATTATACTTCTACTTACAAGTATGCAAGCATTCTGTTACCGTAGTAGCATCAATCAGGTATCCATTGCACAGACGACAGGTTATATGGGCATTAATGTCCCAAAGCTTAATCTTCCTTGTTAGCATCTTTGGTGTCTGTGGAAGAGACATATCATAAAGCAACACAGCTATTTGGGAATAAATGATTAACTTGTGTTAACCAATCTTCAGACTTTTGTACAATGTACATGGATGCATACGCATGTGACACTAACCCATATGTCATTCCACAGAAACTAAACAATGTCAACCCTGTTTTGCAAGTCAGTACTGCAAGAGAATAGAAAATTGCCCTTCCAGTATGCTACTAATAAGTTCCTTGACCAACCAACAGACTCAGATTTAAGGAGAAACCCTATTATCCTGGTAACTTGAGTCATCATATTCTGTCTAGTAGTGATGGAAAACTTGTAAAATATGGAGGGAAAATAATCCTCAAAGTAATTTCAGATTCAAAACTGTTTTGCCAATTGAAAAGTCAAAGCAACAGTTAAGTTTAGCCCCACTTTCAACTGTTTGCCTTGTGCCACTATATTAAAGCATAATTTTGAATCTGTCTCTCAGTAATGGTGCTGAAAAGTAAACCTTCTGAAATCTCTTTCATTTAAACACAAGTTAATTAAAGACTACATTACAGATTAAAATAATTTCATTGGCAGAGGAGCAGCTAAAACTTGAACTAGACATTTTTCCTCTCTTTTGAGCATGGGATGGCATAGACATCTTAAAAAGGAAAAAAAACACCTAGAAACCAAAAATGAAAAAGCTCATTTAACCTTTTTTTGCAGCAACTCCAATTGCTTAGAGAGAAAACACCACACAATGCCCATGCCTTTACAAATAGACTGTTATCTTTTAAACACAGCTGTATTATGTTTTTCAAAATATTTTGAAGATTGTACTGTAACCAGAACCTGATCAGCATTCTAGTTAATTAACAGAGCAGGCTATACTTGCTTACAACCTACTACATTTGGTTCTCACACTGCAGAAGTCACCAAATTACAGTTTTCCTTTAAAGTGATTTTACTGTCCCTAGCTCACAAATTACTAGTTTTCATCTAGCTCAGTTTGGAAAACATTTCAAAATTTGAAGAGCAACACACATTCCTCAAGTGTCAAACAGAAATATTGTAACAAGGTTGTCTGATCTTTAATTTTTCATCTTTTTTTTTTCTTCCCTATGTTCAGTGAAGTGGTACTAAAAACAAAGAACCACCAAACTTCCACACCAACCTGAACTATTCCAGTGCAGAGGAGTCCCATATGTTCGACTATAAACTAAGGTGAAACATATCCAACACCCACCCATACAAATCTGCATTGTCCTACACAGAAAGGACTAGGAAGGCTCAGAAGTAAACAATGGCAAAAAAATGGAACTTATTTTATAGTATTTGTGATTTAGTTATAAATCTAGTGACCTCCCATTACAGAAGAAAAAAAGCAGCTTGGTTTTGCAGTAGAAAAAAATAGGTGAGAACCTGTATCAGAAACTGAATTAGTTTTCTACACTGTAGAATTACTTTCAACCCTCTGAAAACCAGACGCACATTAAATCCTTGCAAGTTAGCACATGAGGTCATCAGTTAAAAGCTACTACATGAGGTACTGTAGGTTTCTGTGGTGCTGAGGAAGACCTATGCAACATCACTCTTCAAAAAGAGCTCAAGGGATGGCATCAAGCCACCAGTTAAACAGAAAGTAAGCACGCTAAAAAGCACAATTAATGACAGACAAGCGAAATTAGCCTACACAGATCCTGAAAAAGGCAGAATCAATACAACTCTAGTTACTGGTCTAGGCAGGAATTCAGAAGGTGTTCAACCACAGGCAGAATCCAAGCACTACTGAGGCAGAAGAGCCAAAGTTAACAGTGAAATCTGCAGGAAAGAAGATATTTTCTGGAAAAAAAAATCAATTTTTCCTCATGACAGTACCACTACTACCACTAAAACACTACCACTAGAAGAACCAACAACAACAACAACAACAACAACAATCAGATCGGTATAATATTATGAAAACAGTGACTGAACCTTACAACAAATGCAAAAATAATACAAAATAATAATAAAGCTCATTTGTGCCAAGGAAAATTAAAAAAAAAGATAGCATGAATAATACACACTCTTCCAACTTAATAGGAAAAAAGTCTTACACAGTTTCGTGCTGGAAAAAAAGAGTATCTTCTAGAACATCGAGTGCAAGCCTATCAAATCAACCTTATGAAAATTTCATACACCTTTCAAGGAGGACAGGAAGTCTCTCATTAGATGTTGAAAGGACTGAAAGTAAGAACTATTGGAAGAAGCAAGAGACAGGTAACAGGTCTTCCCAGGGCAGTAGACACCTCAGTTTCAAAAAGTGATAAACCCTACAGTAGGAGATTTCTTCAGAAGGCCCGTCCCACATTGCTTTCTTGCAGCTACCAAAACAGGAAAAGGATCTCTTCTCAGCTCATGCAGAGTTCCAGACATGTTTCCTTCAGCACAACTTGAATCTCCAATAAACAATGCAACTTTTAACGTCCGTAAGGAAGCTATCAGTGTCAGACTTCATTTAAGCCTGCATTTTGTACAATTGTGACCCATGTCCTCTTGACTTGGGAAAAAGAATGCCTCTCTTGCTTTTCAAAACAATTAACCTGCACAACAAGAAGATTTACTAAAAATTAAAAATTTGAAAAAGGCAAGATCACTTCACATCTATTTAGAAAGCTAGACAGAAGCTAGCAAAAAATGGCATATTACCAAGATGTCAGATAACATAAATACTCAGACTTTGAAGAAAACTTGAATAGTTTCCTAGAGGAAAACAAAGAAAATTTTAGAACTAATGACACAAATAAAGAAAAAATAGAGACACTAATGTTACAACCTCATATAAGAAATTAAATTCACTAATCATAGCAACTTAATTAAAAACATAAAGTAATTCCACATTATGTAAAGTAATTCCACATTTATCACCTGCCTGTCTTGTATCACTTCAGGGGGACATAAATAACATAATTGCAGATTTCAAATCAACTATTTTTTTCTCATTATTATTGCATTTGACAATGATACAGTTATACCAGGAAATACAAAGCTAAGCTACCACACACAATGCATAAGAAGCAACTCTCCATGTGGATAGGTGGCTAATACAGGATGTCTTTCATGTTGCTATCTGAAATACATTACCTATCAGCTTAGAAGGAGTACTAGGCTACTTGAACCACACATCTGCACTTGGGAAGGCATCCCAAGATATCCATGTTTCTACAGCCTACTGCCAAACAAGAGTTAAGTACCACTTTTATCATATAACCAAGCCAAGCTGTTATCACCCCGCCAAAAAACCCCACACGGAACACTTACTTATTTTAAGTAACCACATATAATCTCAAGCACACTGCTGCAGGAGAAAAAAATGTGCATTAGATCTGGAGATTAGAAACAAGCAGAAGGTACAAAATACTCCCCCGACGTTAATGCTGACAAGTATATCATATTTGATATGCCAAGTCCTATTTCCATGTTATCTCAACCCCACCTTGTTATAAAAACTACCTGTTAGCTTAACATTCGGAGTACAGAAATGAATTAAAAAGATATTTCTCAAATATTTAAGATTTTACATCAGTCTAATCACACTGAAAATTTCAGTTTGAGTTTATCAAACATGCAAATATTGAATTTATCAAACAAGCAACTGAGGACAGAGTTAGTTTTCTTTAACTGCTAGCCTCCCACGATAAACAAGATTACATGTGTCTGGACAAAATCTCGGTGTCCTTCAGAAGTCTCAGCATCTGTTTTTATTATTATGTAAACTCACAACGAGCTACTTTTAGCATATCAACATGTAGTAACATAAAGAAGCAAAGCATGTTTGCCAGGCGCTGGATTCCTCTCAAGTATTCTGAAGTGACATCTGCTTAGGCTACTGACAGCTTCTGCACATGCAATTAATCCATGCCAGTAATCTCACACAAACTGGAACTAAACAGCAAGACTACACAACATCCAAAACATCAAGTTTGACTAAGAATCACACAACCTATTTTTCTATTTTCCAGACAAATCCAGGGTCTCCCTTAAATACCTTCCCTTTGAAAAGGGAGCATTTTTTCAAATCTGAATTCTAGATAATCTCTTTCACAGAACTCACCTTCCCATCTCTCAAACAGTTATATGCTGAAAAGAAAGCTAAAAATTAATTCACATACCTCCAAAACAAGCAATCTAACTTAAAAACAAAAGCCACAGAAGTGGTAAATACACATTCCCAAGAAACAGTGAAGCTTAAAAGCACAAACAGATAGCTGGATAACACACTGAGCCACTTGCTCTGACCTCAGCTTACTCTGCTTTGAGCAGCTGGATTATTTAGAGTATCCTGAGTTGGAAGAGACTCATGGAACTGTCAAGTCCAAATCCTGTGCCCTGCACTGGACATCTCTAACAATCATACCAAGTGCCTGAGAGTACTGTTCAAACGTTTCTTGAACTCTGTCAGGCTTGGAGCTGGGACCACTTTCCTGTGGAGTCTGCTCCAGTGCCCAACCACCCTCTGAGGGAAAAACCTTTCCCCAACAGCTAACCTAAATCTCCCCTGACACAGGTCATGCCATTCCCTCAGGTCCTATTACAGGTACCCACATTACATGGACATGATCCCCTGATGTCGTTTCTAACTTGAATTATCATATGATCCTATGAATTTACAACCTCAGCCTATTCATGTAATGTACAAACTGAACTTCTTACAATATTGATTGATTTCAAGCTGCTGATGACTGTTAGACAATCATACTTCTTTGGAGATTTAACTGCTCAAATAATAACCCATGACAGACAGCAAACTCAAACTTTAAGGACTGTGGATAATTTGGAAACTTTCAATCCACTGACTGAACCGTGACATTTGATTAAAAATGTCTTTAAATGTCTAAAATAAAGTCTTATTTTGTACTAGTCAACAAATGAGTACTGGAGCCAAATCACAGTTCTTCTCCCTAAAAACTATATTGCTGGAATAGTAAGTGTCTTGGGTTATGGAATCAAAAATGTGTATCCTATTTCATCTGTTGAAAACAGCTGGGGAAACGTTGTTTCTTTATCTCTTGTTACTCTGGGGGGAGGGGGTTGGATGCTTTCTGACAATGGCCCAGCTGTTAAAACAGGGTGGGGCAGTGTTTCTTATCTCCTTCACCACCATCCTCTCTCCAGGGGGATATCTGCTGATAATGGCCCATTAAGGCTCACCAAAGATGTGACACATTACATCATTCCTTTGGGAGATGCTCCACCCAGTGGCGGGGGGCCCCAGCGTTCCTACCTAGACAAAAACAGAGACTCAGGAACACCAGGCATCCTGTTTTCTGCTGGATTCCAGAGGAGGATTGGACCCATCTCACCACCACTGGACCCCTTTTTCACAAGAATCGTCTCTACTCCAACAGAACCACATCTGTTTCTTCAGGAGGACTGCTTCCAAACATCCTGACCAACAGGGTGTCAGGTTGTATTCCTGACTCTGTTAGGGTTTCTAGGATTTTTTTGTTTGCTTGTCTTTTCGTACTACTACATTTGTATTTTTAATTTTTCTAGTAAAAGAACTGTTATTCCTATTCCCAAATCTTTGCCTGAAAGCCCTTGATTGCAAAATTATAATAATTTAGAGGTAAAGGGGTTTACATTCTCTATTTCAGGGAAAACTCCAGTTTTCTTTGGCAGATACCTGTCTGTAAACCAATACAATAACAAAAGCAGGTATTTCTTATTGGAGGTGGAAGAATATAAACGTGTGTTGAAACTTTTGTTTTTCAGCATTATTTAAAAATTACCATCTTCATTCAGTGGTAGACTACTGCTTTTTTTTAATCACTGTCCTTGGTTTCCTAGTGAACTAAGATGTTCTTTGGCTGCTACCATGGAATTGTGTAGCTTTTCCCTAATAATGATAGGATTTTAGGGTTAAAAGGGAGCACAAGAGAGCATCTAGTTCATCACCCTGCCCCAAGGCAGCATGAGCTAATCCTGACAGATGTTCATCTAACCTGTTCCAAAGCTTTACAGATATTCTTTAAGGCCCCCGGGCAACCTATTACAGAGCTGCACTACACTTCTTACTCTTGGGTATTTTCTGCTAATGTTTAAAAAACTTATGCTGTTTAGCTTGTCACTTCGAATATGGGAAGCAGATTGCTAGCTTGCCCTTTGCAGTAGTTTGGGGTTGGTTTTGTTTTGTGTTTGGCTGGTTGGTTTGTGGACTTTTTTTAACTTAAAAATCATATAATGTCTTTGCCGTTTTACTTTGCTTCCTAGAGTCCCAGTCCTTTCAGTTTTCTTGTGCGGCTGATGTTTCTATTGGTAATACATACTGCTATCCTTTATATCTGTAAGCTCCATTCAGACAATTCCTGCATTTCTTTTTTACTGTTACCCAGAATATATTCTACCAATCAGTTTGACTGCATTGTTCAGTAAAAGAAACTTAGTTCTAAAAAACCCCTCTTCATTTGTAGTCTGCTACTGAAATGATACACAGCAGCAGTACTGAGATAGCTGATGTATTTTTTTGTTGTTTTTAGAGATTACCACTACTGGCAGTAGTGATAGCTATATCTTTACTTAGTAATTACTCTTAAGACCGGTGTTGGAGACTAGATACTGAATTGGATGATGTTACCAAAAATGGCTGTATGCTCTAATAATCCATGGTTTTCAGTGATGTCTTACTGCTGAGTATATGAAACTTGTAGGCAATGTTTCTTTAATGCTTTAAAAATCAGTGCAATAATTAGGCATGTTAAAAGGCCTATTGAAAGTTCATAAAGAGAAATTTGCACTGTAGGCTGTCTCACTGATGGTCATGTCGTTTGCTGTTCCACAGAAGAGCCAGGAAATGCTGTGGGTCACAGGAAACCCCTGGCAGACAAACTGTATGGAAATAATTTTATTCCAGCTTAAAATGGAGGGACTTTTGGCCATTCCATGTATACACCCATGGAAGCTAGGCATTTATAGATACCAGAGGCACTATGAATGACTTGTAATCTTTGGGGAAATCTTTAACAAGCATTAACCCTAGTTATGGTTGAATTTCCATGACTGTCTATACAAAAATGTATTTCTCGGGGAAAATAGTGTTTTGGTTTGATTGTTAAATTCAGAGTGAAGAGTTCAGTTATTTGTGTAAGACTGTTATTAAGTCATCATGTCTTAAGAGTTAAGAGTGATTTAAAGGACTTTGCTATAAAAGAACTTTCATTTTCACCAATCCTGTCTTAGTTGAAAGCAAAACTTCAAGGTGGGAATCCATCTTCTGAGAAAATGTTCTTCAATAAAGAAAGTTTTTTGGCTATTACTTTATGTTTAAAAAAAGTTTCTTTTTTTTTTCCTTTTTTTCCTTTATTTCTTTTTTTCTTTTTGAGCATTCATATATTATCTCAACTATGTTCTCTGTCCTTGTCCCCATTTCTTCTTGAATGTTCTAAGATATATGCACCTTTTCTAAAAAGCCAGCTGGGATGCCACAAATAGTGTGCTCTATTTATGACTGCAAAGTAATTACAATGGAATTTAAAGACTTGGTTTATAGATCCAAGACGAGGATCTTCTGTGTACACTAAAAGGATGAATCCTTTCCAGACCACTTCTTATTTGGCTGAAGATGAAGTTGAGGAAGCATTTTGGAGTGTCAGCCAAGGCTGCTTTTAGAAAGACCTGGGTGGGATTCATACTGTTGATATCCAAATAAAAATAGGCCCTGATTTTTATCTCTGCATGGTTACTTTATTGTAGTTATGAAACCATTAATTAACTTTAAGGCTTTCAGGGATGAAAGGAGATGTATAAGTAAGTGCCTGTTATCTTTTTTAGATTCATGGGAAAATATTTCATCCAGTGTCCTAGCAGTTTTCGCTTGTGGACTTGTCTTTTGTTTATTCTGTTTCTGTGTGGTATGCATTTTAGTTTGTTTCCTGTGAGAGCAAGATCTCTGTGACTGGAAGAAATATGTTACAGAAACAGGAGAAGATGGCAATTTGGGGAGGAGAGAGGGGCTAATATGCTATATATAAATGAAAGTGTACTAAGTGTTCTTTGCTTAAGGTGAAGTTCAATATAGCTCTCTCTGGTAAATGTCACTGAAAATTGTACAGTTTCAGTATTTGTCAGCAAAAGAGTTTATTTCAGAATTCAGTACAGGCAACAATTTCAGAATATACGCCTAATCATATGAGGGATATAAACACAGTCGTTCAAAGGAATATATATTAGACTATCCAGAAACGTTTTAGAATTTAATGCTTTAATTTAATTTTTTAGACACCTCAGCACCTCTTTCCCTGTCTGTAAATCATATGGATGTCAGGGCATAATCTGTAGAAAAAAATATACTTATTCTGCATAAAATTTTAACACTTAAACATAAATGAAAGTAATTTTGGGACAGGAGAGAAATATACATTTATAGTGTATGTGACATAGAAAAATGCATTCTCTAAGCACTACTTTACATGATTTTGAGGTAGAGAGGTCTCTGCTATCAAACTAAAACTTACTTTGTCATCAAGACAAAGGATAATTGGCTGTATGACTGTATTCCTAAGCAAATGCTTATATTTCGGTATCTAAAGAATAAGATATGCAGGTATTCCCAACATATAGAGATGGTCATTTTCTGATTTGCTTTTTGAGGTACATTCAAATGGGGTTTCCATGTCTAATGGAAGGCAAAACTGGACTCATCTAGTGATAATGACATCAGTTAATGAGCCATGGCCTATTGAAGAGGGAAGTACCCCAATATCTTTTGAGGAGACAACCGAGTAACGTACTCTCACCAATGTGGCAACATGTGTTCTCCTTTATTCTGCGTAAAATGGCAGCTTTTATACAATTTAATATTGTTTACAAAGCAAAGCGTTCCCTCATTGGCATGCAGCATACAAGAATGTAAATAAACATTGTTTACTTTTCATGCTTAAGGTGGCTAAAGTGCCCAAACTAACAGCTATACCAATCACCTCCTAATTAACTTACTATCTTTCCCACATGCCTTAACATAATTTCTAACTGCGCCACAGGTTCAGGTCTTCACTCAGGCCTGTCCCTGGGCCTAACTAAAAGGCCTCAGGCCCACTGACCCAGGTTGGGTTGCCCAACCTAGTTCAGGAGCAGACCATGCCCCTGCTTTCTAAGAAATTCTGCTACAGCCTATGAGGTATAGGCAGCACAGAAAAGATCAGTGATACCACTTTGAATGTAGCCATTGAGTAAACATACAGTCAAAAACTGGCTTGCCTCTCCTCATCAGCATGGAAAAATCAGATACTTCAAAATCCATTCTGCATTTTTTTCATTATGAAGTTATACTTCTTAAGCTGACCTGCATGATAATGACCTTATTAAAAAAAACGCTTTCCAAAAATGAAATTCCCTGATTAATTTATCTTTCTTCATGGAGTATGAACATTTTCTTTTTCCCTCCATCTGCTCAACTCTGCGTTTCAGCTTTCCTTTTTTTTTCTACAATGTTGTTTAACAGCTGCAATAAATGTATTAGGGTTCCTATATATAGTTAAACTTGTGCTCTTAGCACAGTTAGAATAAGACAACAGAAAATGCAAAATTAAAGCAAGACTGGTGTGCCAAATAGGTGGTCAAAATGGAGTGATGTGGTTGTCCTTGGCAGTCTGCTCAGCAGATACTGTCAGTGTCATTTGGGGGGGAGAGGGAGCAGGAGATGAGCAAAAAAAAGACCATCTGCTGTGCAGTTTTTTACTCTGGGATTATACAGTTTTCCTAGTCCCTCTTCCAAAACTGGCAGATATTGAATGTCTGTGTGGTTTTTTTAGTCGTTACATATAGCTGCAGTGCATGTTGGCAAACAGAACTGACACCATCTTTATCAGGAAGCAATCGTCTCCTTAGTTAGTCCGAGTTTAGCAAGTACTCCTGTTCACCCTCACCATTTCTACATTCCCAACCTACATAATTTTCCCTTTTTACCCTTCTCAAGGAGGAAAAATTATAACCAAATTCCAGATATTTTAGTGAGCCTCTACAAATATTATTGCAACTGTATTGTTAGCATAAGTGAAAATTTCTCTTGGGGCAAAGGGTTCTAGTTAAACAAATGCACTTATGCCACTCAGACTGCCTATCAGTTACTGGAGCACTGTCAACATTTTCATATTTTTAAGTTTTTTTAATGGGTGTACATGAGGACACAAAAAATTAATGCATACAAAGACTGGAAATTATTTATAGCTTTTTAGAATGTAAAAATATATGTAATAAAGCACGCTTCTGTATCTATTCCATGTGAAACTTGTTCTTGTCCACACATTAGTGGGAATTTGGGTTTACAAACTAGGCATACCTTTTCCTTCTCTTAGGTCTATATGGCAGGGATCACCTCCAATATTCTGCTCTGTCAGCAAGGGCAAAATGCCTTGTGAAATCAGCAAACTCATTAATTGGATTTAAAAAGGGAAGCAAAATCTGAGTATAGGAAGTACAACCATCATCCCTTTTTGAGAGAAAAAAAAAAAATTGCCCTTAAAAGCTTAGCTGAGCCTAAATCATCATTTAGGTAATTCAGTTGACAGTTATTTAATGTTGGCAGCAGTATGTGTGTATGTATCACTGCCCTGGTAGCCAATGGAAAATGTCATAACCATTCAAGTGATTTATCAGTTTATAATCGTTATGTGTTGTAGTAGCTAGAGGCCAGGAGGAAGATAGTAGAGATTCTGCTTTAGTTCAAATTTTCCCTGTGGAAACATCCTGCAGAATGGTAGTAAGAATGAAATCATGCTTTACTATGGAAACCCAATAGAATTATCTCATCCAAAATCCTATATAATTTACTGGTCATAATTATAATTCTTTGCTCTGTTGACCATAACATAGAATTGCACTTACTGTGGGATGTTTGAGAAAACAAACTACAAAAATTTTTGGTGAGGTTATCATTCTCCACTAAATTTGGTAGTATTCTTCCAAAATGATCTAAATAAATCATGTCCAGGATTAGCACATCCTTCAAGAGCAGCTTTTATAAAGCCGGTTGTGCTACCATAGTTCATTTCTATCAAAGAAAATATTAGGTATAAAGAAAAGGACAAATCTAAAGCAATCAATGCTCAAGTTACCAGGCCACATGCACAACCCCCCTCCCCCCACACACAATTAGGTGAGGTGGACTTACTCCCTAATAGAGTAATTTCTAGATGCTTTCATTTTTATTCCAAATCTGATACAGAATGATCAAAGACTTCCCTAATTTAAATCTCTTAAATCCACTTTAGTTTCTTGGGCTGTAAATACTACCTTCTGACTATGAACAGTGTTAAGTGACTGAGGTTTGCCTGAGTCTGCAGATGGCCTGAATCAAATCTCAAAGCTGCTTCTGTCCTGCCACTTTGTAAAAAAGATGATGCACATCATTGTTCCTATTATTAAATGTTTCCATAATGGCCCTTTTAGCAAGTGGTTTGCATACTTACCCAGGAATTCAAATGTTCTCTCATTATCATAAATGCAGAAAGCTCTGAGCTTCTGACATCCAATCATAAATACCCTTAGCACTCTCAAATTTTACACATTCTTAAAACAAATGTTTGCATTGAGAACTCAGGTTGTTTGCTTTCGTACATTTTCTTTAGTAGAAATGGATGTAAGAATTATGGTGACAGACCTGCCCTTACAAAGTAAAATGTAAAACTTTCCATCAGTACTATTTTTAGAGGCTGTTTGGACAATTACAGAAAAATCTTACAGAATTTATTTTAGAATGCTAGCCTATCATATGAATAATTTATAACTTTTTTAGTTTTTAATAGACACATCAAGAATTGCTAATTCTACAAGGCTGTTTAATAGGTAAACATTATAGAAGAAAAAAGCCATGGGGACACTGAGGACAAGTGACTTGAAAACTTTAGCATGGCAGCAACAAGTTGAATTTTGTAAGAAAGAGAAAAATAATCTGGGTTTTCTAAATGTATGGGATTAAAGTAGTCAGAAAAATATATTTTCATATTTAGCTCAGAACAGCTCCAGTTTTTGTGTTTATCATAATATGCTGAATAATTGCCCCTCTCTGACACTGAGATGTATCGGGATATGGGTGTGCTCCATGTAATCAGAATCGATCAGTACTGTGCCTTTTTCCTACCTGATATAGTTTCTGTAAGGTTTGTCTGCACCTTTTGCATAGTTAGGCATTCCAAGCTTTTAATAAAACTAGCAAATTTGTTTTCAAAACACAGCTTCAAAATATGGATAACTGCTGTTTTCATGACTCAAATGGGAGCTCTGTGGTAGAGGGCTAATATGATTCCAGATCACCACTATACAGTGAATCTGAGGTTCTGCTCTAACTCAGCTGTACATGGACAGGAAATAGAAGGAACAGGAGCAGCTCTGAGCAAGTTTTAGATGCCTTTGAAGTCTGGGGCTGTCCTCAGATGTACCTAGTTCTTACAAGAAACCAGAGCAACCTCAGAACCTCACTGTCCATTGCTGTAAATGGAGCAGAGTGCAGCAGTGGTCAGGAAATTCAGTCCCTCGTTCTGTGTGGAGAGCTTTGAGTGATCAGTTACCACTGCTACCTGTATAATTTTTTAAAATATCTTAAGAAATTCCTTTCAGGGATGCATGTTATATTTTAAGTTGTCCTGTCGCCTTGTTTTCCAGCCTTCAGCCTTGGAGTCAGAAATTTCATGTAAACAAAGTAATGTTTACAGAACTGTTATCATGTTTTTTGGATTCCTTTCTGTGAAAGGAATCTTGATGGACACTTTCTAAGACCAGTGAAGTTGAAGAAGTTGAACCTCAGTCTTCCAATCTGATCTTCCTTTTAGAAATCTATATAAGTTGTAGAAAAAATTAAACTTCCTCTTTTCCTGCTTCGACTCCGTGGTTATCACTGCGTCTCCCTCGGGACAGCATTGCGCAACATTGTCCTTCTTCTGGTTTCGTGTTTTAAAAGGGCTGGGACATTCAAAGCCAAGTTTGGGCCCAACACACACAGGGACCATTATATGTAGTTCCACACACCAGATGGGAGATGATCTTAACGTTATAAGGTCTAGACTTAAAAAGAATAGATTGCGTAACACCTGTGCATAGACTGCATTTAAATCACATATCTGATTTTGCTGTATGAATTTTATATTTCATGTACCTTCACTTTTATTTAAATGCCAGTATAGAAAACGCAGTACTCTAGGCCACCAGATCTATGTAAGCAGCAAAGAGTTAAGAAACTGAGACAGTCCGAACATGAAGAAAAATGTGAAGACATGTTGCAGTCTGATGAAGATTACCAGATCATCACAGCAAAGCCCAAAAGCATCCTTCAAACCTCAGGAAAAAATACACTTAAGAGTTACCATGGGAACAACAAATTTAAAGAACAAATGAAAACCAACAGTATTTACGCCCCAACAGAATTATACAAACAAACAACAAAAACAAAATCGTAAATCAGCTAAACTCAATAACTAAGGAGAAAGTGGAAAAACTAAAATATTAAACATGGGAATAAAGCTGGGGGGGAGGGCAGGAGTGGAACCACCCAACAATCCAGTGTTTAGACATAAAAGAGAAAATAAAAATGCTGTATAGAAAAAACCCCTGATTATTACCACAAGACAAAATATAAAGCTAAGCAAATGTTTCAATCTAGATCAATGTTAGCATTTTTGTGTGATTTCTGCTAATTTCTTTATCATTGGTGAATTTTTTCAACATCGATCACAAGCATCCCATACTAAAATCAGTCTGTTATGCTGATTTAACAAGAACAGCTTTTGTCCTTCATACTGGTATTCATGAAGAATATATTTGATATTGATACCTTGAAAATATAGAAGATACGGGATTTTGATTAAAAGAATGTCAACCTATAGTTCCTTAGACATTCAGGTCCCTTTAAACTCAGATTCCTCCAATGCTTGCATATCTATTTTTAAAAGCCAACAATGAGAAACTAAAAAGTAGTGTTATAAGGTGACGTTTGATGTGAGGAGGAAAGGCTATTAATCTGTAGCTGGAATAACTTGTAATGAAGAACTCAGATGTGATAAAAAGATGAGTGAGAATAGACCCCCTAAGATTAATTTGTGTGTTGAGAGTATCTTGAAAATGTTGTCTTCCTCAACCAAATAGTTGATTTATGGATATGATGCCAATAAAAATTTATACTGTAAGAAAAGGAAAAAAAATGTCCAAACCAAATCCAAAAACTTATCATACTTTAGTGTGTTGGAAGCATCCTTCTTTATATTTTACTTATGAGATAAAATGTAGTTTCGCAAATTACTGGAGTCCATTAAGGAAGAACAGGACTGTGTGGTCCAAAGTCTCAAAGGGATTCTGGTCTATGTTCGGAAAGCAGCTTATTCATTTTCTCCCAGACAAATATTTGTTATTTAGCCATTAAATCAAAGATGGGTTCATGCTGCCAAATAGATTCAAATTCAGACCATTAGGGAATTTTAGGTCACTCCCTTCCAGAGCTTTGATTTGTGCCCATCTCTTAATGTGATGAGGTTTTTAAACTTCTGCTTACTTTACCATTAGTTAACAGATGAAACTGTGTGAACATGGAAGGGAGGGTGGGAGGAATCTTGCCTTTTGAAAGATTCTATTAATTTTCTTTAGCCAGATTTTGAGTTTGCTTCTTTCTGCTTTTTGGCAAGGTCATGGTTCTCATGAATAGTTGACTGAGCAGTTGAATTGGCATATGAGAGGACTTGTAATGGAAGTGAGTATTTTGACTTGGTGCTAAGGACAAGTAACTAACACAGTACACATTATATATTTGTACACTGTAGTAGTAGAAGATAATCATCTGCACTTAAAGGTTGCAAACACCTTTGTTGGTTGAATTTGAGTAAGTGAATCTGTTCGTCATCATTCTTCTTGTAGAGGGAGATACCATGTTAATCAGATAAATAATTAATTAAAAATAGTTTTCAATTCTATCTATCACTGCTTTATAAAAGAGAAACCCCACCTCTTGCTGGTTGGAGGCAAAATTCTTCCCTTGTTTGAAGGGAATTTAAAATCTACCCAGTTACGTAAAGTCAGAGAAGTAAGTTGTCTGCTTCAGATACCAGTTGGTGTCTGTGCCTCCTGTGTTAGGAATACATCTCAAAATTTGTGATAGCATTCTGAGTTATTCCAATTAAGTCAGTGTGTCCTAGAATAGCCATTGAATATGGTAATCTGTGAAAAAGTTGAGATTTAGAAGCAAATTGAGAAAGTTATAACAATGCCATATTAACGGCTTGAAGCAAATTAATTGTGCTTCTATTGTAGAGATATCATACTGAGGTTAATCAAAAGAGAGAGAGTTAAGAGAAAACTACATCTTTCCCACTTTGAAAAATGTGGTGTAATCAATAGCAAAAAATAAATGAGTGATCAGTGAAGATCTGTTTCGTTTACTGTTTACTGTTTACTGCATGGTTGCTAAGGAATGTCTTGGAAGATGGAGGCAGGTTGTGAAATTAAAGTTTTTTATCCGTTACAGATTTGTTCCCTGTGTGAGTCTGCATCAGTAGCACATAGTGAAATTCAAAGTTATTCCAGACTCCTTCATTACTTGTGTGCTGACTACTACTGAAAATCTTGTATGATTTTGAAATACATTCTATACTACAGATCTCAAAGACTAATGCAACTTTTTGAATAATTTCGATTTTTTGGTGGGAAAAACAAACCAAAACAACCCAAGCCAAACACCACGGTTTTATTCCTTTTTGCTTACAAGGATATGATTGTGAAACATTACTAATAAACTTCTATTAACAATAATAAATGACAGCTGTGTGTAACATGTACCAAAAGCCTGTTCCAAGATTCATTTCTAGGTTGCATGTCATGTTTAAAACTATAAAGTATAATGACCTTTTCAGAGATCAAAGCCCTGCCTTTTTTTTTTTTTTCCAAAGGAGATGTTTGAGGTTGTAAGAGCTGTGAACCTACTGAGTGAAGTTTCAGTTTCTACCAAAAGTTCATTAATAGAGAAGTTGAGAATGATAGTGCCCTGAGTGAGTAAGGACAAGCCAGGTGGACAACATGCACATGACCACATGCACTTTTCCCCATACGTGATCCAGAAGATTAATTTGCTACCCATGGATCCTCCCCCTAACAGAGGACTCTGTCATGAACCTGCTGTAGGTGGATTTCCTTGTGGGCGTTGTCATGGATGTGTGGCTGGCACAGAGCAAGGCTTTGCTGTTAGTCAGCTTGCTGTGCTTCATCACTCATAGAAGTGCACTCATGTCTGCACAGAAGCATGGCTAATGTAGTAGCTTCGATGCTCTTAGTCTTGTGGAAGATTTCAAGGCTGGCTCCATTCAGCTGGTATAAGCATGCCAAAGGACATGTATCTCCATCACTTTTGTCAACAGGCCTTGATAGTACTCCCTGTCTATAAGGAATCTTTACTGATATATGCTTTTGAAGAGTACATGTTCTCCTATGGTATGTACTATGGACTTTGCTTTTATTTAAATTAGTGGTTGTTCAGAAAGATATTAAAAGGCTCTCATTGTCCTCAAACTTGGCTTGAAGTTTATAAAGTGCAAAGCAAACTGATGTGTGAAGAAGCGATGGTATTTGGAACAAGCTACGAAGATATTGTCACATATAGGAACAAGGATATTTTAGTTGGCTACCTTTGGCCTGGAGTCTTGTCTGGAGAGGTCAGGCAGTCTCCCTACATCTGAAGCTTGTAGGTTGTGCTGTAACATAAAACAAAGTAGCATTGGTCATATAACGCAATGTTGCTTGCCACTACTTGCCATTGTAAAATCCAAATGTAATTCTTCCAGGCATTTCTCTGTTGTGTGAAGGACCATGAACCTTGCTATGAGTATTTTAACCACAATTTTAACCAAATTCCAGATAAAATTATTTTGTTAAGTCTTCTGAGAAATAACTAAAAATTTATGATGATTGCAAAATATTATTTTCCAGTATTTTTTCTGAATGAAATTTTGTATAAATCATTACGTGTTTTATGGGAAGATCGGCATGGTCTTTGCAGAACTTCTGTGGTAGAAGCTGTGGCTAAGGGAAGATCCTTCTTGTTAGTTTTAATAACCCTGGTAAGGTAAGATTTCTATCTCTGCTCCCTCTTGAAAATGTTACAGTGACACTGACTTTGCCTGTAATTGTAAGTTACTGAGTAAAGATAGGCTTCTCAAGGAATATATTCAAACTCCCCACTGTTGACAACTGTGCTGACACTGAGCAGATGTTGAAAAGGGTAGTTCCAATGCTGACTTGGACTTTCACAATCTTTGGTCAATATTCTTACCATCTGTGCTCTTAGACATTTTTCTGTGCTGTGTTCATCCTTAAAGTTCTTCAGCTGAGCAGAGACAGCACAGGTGGGGTTCATCATCAGAAGTACTTGGTATTTCACCACCTTACTTTTACTCAGCATTGTTTTAACTTCCTGGCAAACCTCTTCATAAGACAGCTTTCCAGCTTCTTGGTTTGCTTACAAGTCCTGTAGAGAATCACAGGGAGTTTGTCCTTCTGTGCTTAGGCTGGCATCACCAAGTGTTTCAGCAGTGATATCTTAGAAGCCAGGTTTGAAGAGCTGCAGCTCAGAATGAGGGAAGAGGCTATTTTGGGTGGTATTACTCCATTGCAGAAGCAGAGACTGTGGATAAGCACAAAGATTTATAAGGGTTGAATTTTGGAAGACACCAGATACCACAGTGATAAGTGCCATACAAGTACCTAGATAAACTCTTTTCTGGGAGGCTGCCAATATAATATCAAATGAAGTATGAAGTTAACACCTTGTGTCACATGGTGGTCATAAACCCGAGCATTTTATCCTGAAGAGGAGAAATTGATGACACTATGCAAGTTCAAGTTTTACTACAGTCTAATAGAAAACTAGGTCTCCATAGTAAGGGCACCAGAAAAATGATGAGATGGCATTTTTAAATGACATTTAGAGAGGAGTCAATAGCAAGTAAAAGTTGAACACTAAATAACATGTTTAGCTATGGCAAAATTTCTCTATACACAATTTTTCTCCCATCAGTAGCAATCCATTGGGTTTGGATCAGACTGGCAAGGCATTGCAGTTCATAAGCAAACAAATGGATACATATGTAAGTTTTCAGAATCAAAGAAGTAATGAAGCCAACCAGTATACATTTGGTACAGACATAAAATGACTATACAACAGCCTTATCTCTTGGTTTGGTCATAATATTGTGCATATATATTTGTGGTTGCTTTCTCTGCCTGTCTCTCCCTTTCCCCCCTTTTGGTAACATTGTCCAGATCTTCTTTCCTGCCTGTGGGGCCACACATTAGGGTATCACATTTTTTCCTATCTGGTGGCCTGCGTTTTGTCTGTTTGTCTGTCACTTGAGTGTTTCTATTTTGGTGCCAACTTATCCTAGACTTCAGATCAAGAGTTTCTAACAGAGATTGTGTAATGGACCTGCTTACTTCCCAATTGTGATCATAAAACTACCACTTTTGTTCACACAAAGCCCCTGCAATATGCTGCTCAGGGAATCAAGACCTGCCCTAACAAGGCAGAATTTCTCCTAGTGAAAATGGAATGATTCCAATGGAGTCATCTATATGCTCCACACTTTTCTCACCCAGACGTGTAGGAGTTGTGTCTGGGCAGACTGGGTACAGTTTCATTCTGTACCAGAATTAGGAGAGCAGATGGGTGATTTAGAGTCATATTTCCCTCCCATCTATGATCCTGCACTGAATCCAGATCAAAATCACTATTTTTCATCTCATCAACCTCATTCTTTCCTTCTAGCTGGGCTAATTCTTTTCTCTCTTTCCCAGCCTCCACAAGGAGATGTTGTCTTTATTTCAACAAGAAATAGCTACCAAAATGGTTTCCTCTAGCCACTGTGAAAAAGGATGTGTTGATCCAAAGCCAGAAGAAGGTAGGGAGTATCTTCTTCCCCACCCTCCAATTCAAGTAGAATGCAAGTAAACTTGTGCTAAAAGCAGAAATTTTTTTTTAAATTCATTTTAAAAGCTGGAGAGATGGCTTGCTAGAGTAATCTTTATCCCAAGGATGACAATACTCTCTTAATAGAGGAAAGGCATTCTTTGAGTAGCGAATTCAGCCTTCAGTGTGCCTTCATTAAGAGTTCCCTCAAAAGTGTTGCTGCTGTTGCATTTCTGAATGCCTTTAAAATGTCAGGTTTCTGACCATGACAGCTTTGATTCCAGATTATTCTTCATGAGGAATCAAAAAATATTTCTATTTTCACCTTTTCACAACACATTTTTCACCTTTTTGGGGCTACAGTGTTATAAGGAGAACTGGAATTGTTTTATTCTTATCTGTAGCTCTTCATTCATCAAGCATATGTAAGCCAAAGAGACAAAATGAAAATACAGAACCTATCAGTTATCTATGCATTAGCTGTGGAGACTGTTCCTTGCAACTTTCTATTGAGTACTTGGTTTTGTCTACATTTATCTTTAAAATTTAATTTTTAAAAATTTTAAATCCCTCTTTTTACTATGTTGTTCAGTCTTCCATCAAATTATTTAAATTAGGTGCAATACAGTGCAACTTTTTACTTGAAATTGGTCTAGAAATGAAATCTCTTAAGACCTAGGTTAAATTTAATATTAAAGTTATAACTAAACAATGCAACAAAAGTTAATGAGACTCCTCACAGGCATTCCAGCATTCTCTAAGTTCTTTTTCATGCAAAGCAATCTGTGCCATGTAACCAGTAGCATAGAAATGCTACTGCAGTTTAGGGGAATACACTGCATAAGAGTATGCACTTCTGCTATCAAAACTGGCTTTTATAGCCTTAAGCCCAGTCCTTAAAAGTAAGGCTAGGCCAGATTATGCTATCTGAGATAATGATGCTATTGTTTTGCTTAGGATGCTAAGTCGTATTCTCTTACCTCTTAGATTTCATTCTTCTATCAACCTTACTATGAGATAGTTTGTTGTTTCTTGTGTCTAACATACTTTGAAGCATGACCACTACCCTGAACTTTGAGGACACTTATGTCAAGGGTGTATCAAATATGCCTGTGTCACAGGGGGACACCAGCACTATTTAAAGTAAAACAAACTGTGTGTAGAAAGGATCCGTTGACAGAAATCAGAGCTTTCTCCCCAGTCCTCAATTCTGCTTATTTCACCAAGCAGAATATAAGAGCATATGCACAGACAAACTGGCATCCCATTAAATTCCTCCAGGGTAAATAATTTATCAGGACTGATGCTGATTAAGTATAAATGTGGAGAGTCAGGAATCCAGGTGACACAGTAGTGAGTACTCACTTTTGCATTTATAAATTCCTTCCATTTCAGTCCTGCCTCCTGAATACATATTATTCCTGAAGTTTTATCTGTGTGTTTTGAAAATGCTCCAGTTTACTTCTGCCTTAAGGCCATAAGTTTTAAGCAGGTTAAAAGTTGTGTACACATAGCTTTCATCAAATGGCAATAGTCACTGCACTGTATTGTTGTAATACAGGCACTGAGACAAGCCTTGTAACTCCAGTAGCTCACAGGACATCCAAAAGCTAGATTTTGTAACACCTGTGGTGGTGTTGGTGTGGAGATTGTCAAAGTATCCAAAGCCTTTTCTAATGGATCTCGTCCAAAATATTCATTTGGTTCTTGCGCTGCTGAGATGGGAAACACCAAAAGCTGTTTAAAATCCTAGGCCTAAAATACTGTACACTGATGCAGAGTGCCTGAGCTCTGCTGATAGCAGTCACTTAGAAGATCTTTGTCAAATATACAGTTTACTTAGATCAAAAGTGTATCCCCTAGAGAGGGCAAAAAGTCAGGATGCACTCACAGGGTTCAGCAGAAGCTTGAGCCACTAGTGAGTAGGCCAGACAGATGAGAGCTTTGACTAGATATAAATCAGCACTGAGTGCAGCTGGAATGCACAACTGGGGAAATTGTTGGGAAGAAGGCTAAACCTCTTCTTAGACTCTGCTAGTCAAGGCACTTGAGTCTTGTACTGCCAAGCTCACTTTTGATATGCTTCATGATGTGGCTTGAGTCTTTCTTAAGTCAGTCCTACCATGGACAGTAGGAAAGTGCCTCTAATGCACTGGAGTATTCTCTGTTGTCGGAGGGATGAAATTTCATAGCTGATATTTGCTAGATGGTGTGCCAGAAATGCACACCAGTGGAATCTCAGTGGAGCTGTCCCTTTTAAAAAGCAAGAAAACTAGCAGGAGATGACACATGAAGTGGAAAATTTATAGAGCCATTACAATATTTTTGTGTCCACCAAAAAATGACTACCTGGGATCTCAGCTCTAAACTGCATCCCCAGACTTGATAGATAAGGAATTGGCTGGACAGACACAGTTGGAGAGTTGTGGTCAGTGGCTCTGTGTCCAGGTAAAGTTTGGTGATCTTCAGGGCTGTCTTAGGACTGATGCTATTTAATATTAGTGACACAGACAGTGGTATTGAGTGCACCCTCAGCAAGTTTGTAGATGACACAAAACCAAGTGGTGTGGTTGGCACAACAGAAGGACAGGATGATTTCCAGTGGGGCCTGGACAAACATGAGAAGTGGGCTCACAAGAACCTCATGAGCTTTAACAATATCAAATGCAAGATGCTGCACCTGAGAGAAGTACTGGGGGATTCTGGTTGATAGCTGAACACAAGAAAACAGAGTTCACTTGCAGCCCAGGTAGCCACTGATATCCTGGGCTTCATCAAAAGAGAGGTGGCCAGCAGGTAGAAAGAGGGTGATCCTTCTTCTCTACTCTTCCCTTATAAGACTACATCCAGAGTGCTGCATCCAGATCTGGAGTCCTCAGCACAAGAAAGACTTGGACCTGTTAGAGGGTGTCCAGAGGAGGCCAGAAAGGTGAGCAGAGGACGGGAGCACCTCTCCTATTAAGACAGACTAGGGAGTGGCGCTCTGCCTGGAGAGGAGAAGGCTTCAAGGAGACCTCATTGTGGCCTGCTTTTAAGTACTTCAAGGGGACTTATAAAAAAAGAGGGAGAGTGACTTTTTATGTGGGCAGACATTGACAAAATAAAGGGAACAATTCTGAATTTGAAAAGAGGAGACTTAGATTAGATAATAGAGGGAAATCCTTCAAGAAATCCTTCACTGTGAAGGTGGTGAGGCACTGGAACAGGTTGCCCAGAGAAGTTGTGAATTCCCCATCCCTGGAAGTGTTTAAGGCCATGTTGGATGGAGCTTTGAGCAATCTGATCTTGTGGGTGGCATCCCTGCCCGTAGCAGGGGGATTAGAACACTAGATGACTATTAACATGCCTTCCAATCCAAACCATTCTATGATTCTATGAAATCAAAAACAGATCTCAAAAATACCTCAGCATTTTCTTACAGAAAAAGAGAGGCATCACTTTCCTTATATTTACAGTCCTAGAATTCTCAAAGTCCATGCCTTTTGGAATCCAAGACAGTCATCTCTTGAATTACCTTTCTCTATTTCCTGTATTGCTTCCCTGTAAGTCCATTAGCAGGAAATCTAGTGGAATGTGCAGAAATAACGTCCAGACTCATGGAAGACAATCCATTTGTCCTTTGACATGGAATATTTAGAGTTAGGCAAAACATTCTTTGAAGTAACCAAGAATCTCCCAACTGTTAGGAAAAAAATATTGAAAATCATGTTAGCTAACTTATAAAAGACTAGTCATTATAGAGTTGAATGTAACTCTTACAGTAGTTTGATTAGAATTACTAATACTTTTATTTAATGTATTTGCTCTGTTCCATTTTCTTGTTGTGTTAAACTATTGACAGATATGCTAGTGAAAGTATTTCAATGCACTGAATAGATGAGGAAAAACATAAAAGCTTCCCAAAGAATAACTGAGAATAATTCCTATTAATAAATATAGAAATGAGCTTAAAACCTCAAAAATTTATTGGAGCTAGTCTTGGCTTTTCCCAAATATTAGACATATTCAAATCTTAACTCCTAGCCTTTCTTTGTTTGGAAAAATTGACTTTGAAAAAAGAAAAACCATCTGAGAGGTTTAAAATTTTCAAAATGTGTTGATGGAAACATTTGTTTTTTTAATTTTGTGTTAATTTAACTTATCAAATCAAATATAATTTCACTTAGGTTTCTTTAAATCTGAAGGCCCAAACAGTATTATATATAAACAGCAACATTATTGATTGAAACATTTTTTCCTCATGAAAACTGTTGGTACCATGCGAGATGTTTTTCTTTGTTTTGTGGACAGTCTTAGAATGCTAATAACTTTGTCCAGCCTCTGAATTACACAGCTGCTGGATTTTACTGTCAGTCCCCCTAATTCAGATTTTCTTGCTTCACAAAATTTGATTAATCAAAATAATTATTTTAAGTTTATTGTAAAATGTCTGTTAAGCCTGGCAAGCCTAAGTGAGGAGTATCTAAACTTAGGCTAGAAGACTGTACAAAACACCTCAATGAAGGAAAAAATACACTCAGAGCTTTCTTCTGAAATATGTTCTCATTTTTGGTGTTTATATATAGCAGTCATGTTCACCAGAGACAATTCAGGATGGGGAGAATACTGTCTCTGCAGTACATGTTATCTTGACAAGGTGAAAAGAGAGTGTCATTTCAAGCCAGTTGTGGAAAGAGCACAGCGCCTTCTTGGAAGTGGTACAAGGAAAGTCTGCATGTTGTGCAGGAGTCAGTCTTCTTTGGAAACCTTTTGTTAGTACCAAGAAATAAACTAACTTGCGTGTGTTCAACATCATGAGATATAGTTTGAGTGCTCCTCCCCCTGCTCAGAGCCCCACCAGTAGAAGTAACAATTGTAAGAAATACATGGCTGCGGAGCCGTTCAGGCCTGACCATGCAAGGTCTGCTGTTTACTGCAGCCTGTTACTCATCTCACATTATATGTAAGGCAGCTTGGGCTGATGCAGCCAACTTACCTGATTTACCCTTTCTGTAGGTGGGAGGAGAGAGCAGTAAGCACCTTGTCAGTGAGACACAGCAGCCTTCTACTGTTTCTGAGCAGTTCACTGGAGCTTGTGGCTGGTTAAGTCGGCCTCGGATAACAGTCGTCCAATTTACTGTATCCGCTACTGGCATTCTCTCAGAAGCCAAATCAGATACCTGCTCCTAGTGAATGACCCAGATTGCAAAACCAGATCTGCGTGGAATTCAGCATTTCAGTGGATTTGAAATGCTGTTTGGGGGAAAAAAATAGAAAATAACATGACTCATTCTATGACAACCATAAAATACAGCAGTGTCAGAATCATAAATTGTTGTCCATGAGTGTATCACTCACCTAGCAGAGACAGATTTCTGCCAGCAGCTCTGCCAATAAGAGATAGAGTTTTGCATAATTTTTAAGGTAGAACATGCTGGATTTAATTACAAAACTAAAGTTTGCCACTCAAAAAACCTCATGGCATTGTTTTAGGTTATTTCATTTTCCGTTTTCAGCAGCTCTGCTGTGGAGCAGTGGCCTTCTAAAATATGCAGTGGGCATTAGGACAATCCTGACAACATAGTTTCCAAAGTTACCTAGAGGTCATTACTAAAAGGGGACCACCAGCAAAAGGGACAGCTTAGAAAAAATAAATCCATGCTTCAGACAATGTCAAGTTTTGACTTCACTCATACAGGATGTTCTGATAAACCCGGAAAAATAATCTCATTTGTCCTTATTTGCTTAGTTGTCCCCTTTACTGCTTAAGAGTCAATAGCTTCATACGACAGACCTCTAGCTGAATCATGCTAGTTGCAAGGAGCAACTTTTGTCTGAGGTGGGTACAAAATATAAGCAGTTAAGGGCAGAATGGGATAGATTGTTTTAAGAAGTATTGTATGTGCTCGCACAGAAGGAAAAAGCCACACATTCTATTTCAGCCTTTGCTAGCCTGCATGAAGCATGCTATAGAATGAATACTGTGATCATTTAGAGCAGCTTAAACTGAACCATATTTTCATAGTGCTTGTGTTGGTTATCGTAGTCTCTTAGAAAATATGGTAATTCTGGGAATAACAAGTGATAACTGTAGGAGAGACAATAAAGCAAGGCTGAGAGCTGATGTAAGGATTGCCAGCTTCTTAACTTTAAGGATGACATAATTGCTGTCGCCACAATCCATCGATGCAAAGAGGCTGGAAGCAAACTGGCAGAAATACAAATTTTTCAGAGAGTTGACTGATGGAGTAATTTATTTAACTGTCCTTTTGAGCAATGTTAGGACTCACATAGGCTCCCCATAGAGCACATACTGTATATTGTCCCCATGAAATATGATGAAGCGCAGATCTTTTTGAGCACATTAGCAACCAGATCCAAAACAACAGGGCTATAATTTTACAGTTACTGTGCATGATTCATTTGCCTACCTCCCCTCATCCCTTTTTTGGCCGTTACTTTTTAAAACATGAAATATATGCTGTAGTGCAACCCTTCCTAAAAGAATATATTATCAGTGCTTCTGTGTAGTGGATGGAACTGTCTAAAGATTTCTGTTATGTTTCTAATTTCCCAGTGTTTTTCAAATTGCTTTGAGAATGAGACAAGTCAAAATAACTTGAGCTAGGAAAAGGAGGAGCCACAGTTAAGAATACTACTATGTAATAAGATTTAAGTTGACTGTTAGAATTTTCAGTGTCTTAAAAATTGTAATGGGATACTGGCTGAAGTGCTTTGGATGCAAGGACGACTGTAAGTACTATTAATGCCAAAGTTAAGCTTCTTCACTGCTCTTGTCTACAATACAAAATCTCCTAAGGAAAGTGAAAGCGAAAATTCTGATGACTAGTGCCTCCTCGTGTGTATAATTTAAGAATCATTGAATTAGATGTGGTTCTGTCATCTTGTTGTATCACCAGTGGCATGGCTTAGAGAATTTGCATATTCTAACACAGTGAGGTAAAGTATTATTTTACACAATATATGGGACTTGGCAGGATGCAGTGCAACAGACTTTTTTTAATACCCTTTTTTTCTTCATTTATTCAGGGGAGAAAAGAAATAAAATTGAAGCAAATACCCTAGAAAAATATCATAGGAAGAAAAGTTACCTCTCTCTTATGCTATGTAGGAGTGCTTACATTCATATAAGCAGCCTGAAAAAGTGGGAACAACTTCTTTCTGTAGGATCTCAGTTCTATTCTACTCCTAACAGAGTTTTCAGGAAGTCATAAGCAATACAATGGATTTTTAAGTAAGAAAGTATTTGAACATTTCTCTATGAACCTTGCTGCCTTAGACAGAACATGCCTCATTTGGCTGGGATTGTAGTTCCATTCTCTTGGCAGTGAGTATGAAGACCATGGAGCTTGTGGAGCATAGGGGTAAACTACAGCCTTATTTCAAAAGCCGCAGAGATGGCATGGCAAAGCTGTAACTTCTCATGCCCCTTAGGGACACTGATTGTTGAACCGACCTGACATTGATGCATCTGGGAAAGGAGTCTGACAAGGAGCTCACATGGAAAGTATAGAGTACTTGTTCTTTGAAATGACAGCTGGCCATCTGACTCAAGCTCCTCCATGTCACAGGCAACAGGGAAATTGCCTCAATAGTTCAAGTAGTTCAATAGTTAAAATTTCAAAACCAAGCTGTGTGATTCAAGTCAGGAGATATTTTGATTTGTTGAGTGTATTGCAAAAAAATGATCCAGTAGGAACTGGCCTGAAATTGGCTCATCTGTCATTCAATATGTAACATGTTTTTTGGGTTATGATTCATGCTGTCATTGCAATTGCTGTAACTATCAACTGATAGCTGACATTGGGAGCCAACCTAAATCTCAGGATAAACAGGGAGAGTAAACATTATTTTCAAAGGAGTTGTGTCTGCTCCGTTCCACCAATTAATTTACTTAGCTTCATGAAATGCCACACACCATTCTTCGTTGTGTTGTGTTGTCGAGGGAAGATGGGGATTTTAAAGGATGTGCAAGTCTTTCCTCCTGTTATGTGGCATAAATCAAGTCTTGTGCTCCAAGGGAGAAAATAGACTCCTACAGTGAAATCCTGGTTAGTGTTAGGAGCTCCACGTTGAAGCACTTAAACCTCATCCCCTAATTTTCAGAATTAGCAACCAAAGTATGAATGAATTTCTAAGTTGACAGTAAGGATAATCAGTTACAACTAAAAGATACTGAATCTTTGCATTTCTGCTGAACAAACTGAGATAATTGCTTCAGCCAAAAAAGGTAAAATGACACTTCTCAAGGGTCCACTATTTGAACATATATCTAGTGTTTACTGTGTTTTTTTACTGTGCTGTTGGCACACAAACCCCCTGTTCCCTCAGGGAAGAATTTTTAAAAGCCTAAAGAATGCAGGATCAGGTAGAAGTTAGGCATGGACACACTGGCTGTGTTTTCAGAACATGATATATCACTCCCTTGCTAGTTTCTCATAATTCCTGGCTCAGAGAGTACACTTTATTCAGAGAAAGCAGTGTTAACTGGTCTGTGTCCCTAGGACATAGCCCAGATGTGTGTTGGGAGTATGCAGCACGCAGCACTCTGCTATTTGTTTTCTGAGTACTTGTATGTCATTGTACTGCCCATACATAATTCAGATGCAAGTGAAAGCTACTTTCCTGAGCTCCCTTGTTGATCCACAGGGTCTTTTTAACTATGTAGAAGCTTGCAGTGGCAAAGGGCAGAGGTAATTAGAAATGGCCTTGTCTGTTCTGTAGGTTGCATCTGTTTAAATTTCATTTCTAATCTGATGTAGTGTTCTCAGAGCCATATCTTCTAAAACTTTCCATTAATATTAATAGGCAACAAGGCTAACCTGTGTCAATTTTACATAGCAAAGGATTTTCTTAGCTGAACTTTTAAGTATATACAGCACCATTTTCTATTGCTTATCTCTGTAGCATATTTGTTGTATAAGAATGATGTCTTTTCATTCCTCCCACTGCTATCTTTCATTCTTTGCCAGTCTACATATTTTGTAGGATTTTGGAGGATGAATGAAGAAGCTCTGTCTGAGCTCTTAGTAAAAGCTCCCATCTTATCTTATCTTATCTTATCTTATCTTATCTTATCTTATCTTATCTTATCTTATCTTATCTTATCTTATCTTATCTTAT